>JBAIZL010000040.1:1482054-1652054 GCA_036971475.1 Prosapia bicincta
TTATATATATAGTATTTTTCTTTGTTGAGTATGAAGTTTTTCTTTGTATATATATATATATATGTGTGTGTGTGTGTGTGTGTGTGTGTGTTTGTGTGTGTGTGTGTGTGCGTGCGCGCGCGTGCGCGTTACAGTGAGAATGGGTAGGCTACATCTTTCCGTGGGACAAGGATCTAGTGATTCTGTGTGACAATCCGGTTTATATTTAAATACGTTTGATATAATAATATAAATTGCCTTTTTAGTTTTTTACCCCAATCGAATCTTTGCTACTCCCGTAGAGCTACATCCGTGCATCCCCGTTAGCTTTCGATGATACCATTGGAATCCCAAAAAAAACACACTTTGGAAACAAAGTTATCATTTTATAGATATCTTGGCTCATATTTTTACCTCATTTTACCCTTTCATAATTCTGTAGATTCATCCCTTTTGTAGTTGGTTTTCGATTACGGCATCTAATCACTGCTCTCACAAACCCATGACTGATCTTTTTTTAAGGTTTTTTTTGTCATTTGACAAATTTTTAAGTAAGGTTGTAGAAATGTTACTAAGGTGAAAGAACTTGGAGTAAATGTATGAGGTGTAAAGCCTTTAATGTCACAGTTACAAGATATCCTAATGACGTCACAGTTATTTTAATACCGTAATAAAAAGGTATGTTATTGCACTCAAATAAGATTGTAGAAATGTAACTTAGATGAAGAACTTAAAGTATATGAAGTGCAAACCAGGCCCACGATGCTTATTAACCACCATTCACTCCTGTCATGGGGTTTTTAATCTTGTACCTGAGACTTTGAATGTAAATAAAGCGGGCAAGACGAGGAGAGGGGATAAGGAACTAAATGACAGTTGAATGTGATGGGGCAATCAGAGAAACCGGTCCCGATAGTCTGAAGTGTGGACTTCTACAAATTCCGCTTTATATACTGAAGTAGCATATTGCAAACACGATGTAAGGAAATCGGCTTGTACAAAACTAACAAAGTTTTCGGCCAACGTTAATGTTTTCCTAGAAAGGTTAACAATTCTGCTCGTAACAGTAAGAGTAATTTTACATACAGAGGCAAACTTTTAGATTTATCTTTTTCCTAGTTGACATACTAGCCTACATAGTTTGTAATTCGAAAAGTTTCATTTCATAATGGGGATGAGGAAAACTGAATGTTGGGAGACGGTTTTTGCATTAAAATACCAAATTTTGTTAATTTTATCAAATTCCTTCTATTATACAAATATTCTTTGATCTTAGCTTGTGAGATTATATTTAAACCAATAAAATCATCCACAAAACTCAGACATTAATCATTTATTGTTTCATACGCGTTTCAATGACTAAGTCATCATCATCATGTTTAACCATACTAGAGCCTACATAATTACATGTAAACAAAATAGATAATTAAAATCTCAGTTTTATTATTATTTCAAGATTTTAACCAAAAGGTTACAATAAAATGTTTAACCATACAACATAATTACATGTAAACAAAATAGATAATTAAAATCTCAGTTTTATTATTATTTCAAGATTTTAACCAAAAGGTTACAATAAAATGTTTAACCATACAACATAATTACATGTAAACAAAATAGATAATTAAAATCTCAGTTTTATTATTATTTCAAGATTTTAACCAAAAGGTTACAATAAAATGTTTAACCATACAACATAATTACATGTAAACAAAATAGATAATTAAAATCTCAGTTTTATTATTATTTCAAGATTTTAACCAAAAGGTTACAATAAAATGTTTAACCATACAACATAATTACATGTAAACAAAATAGATAATTAAAATCTCAGTTTTATTATTATTTCAAGATTTTAACCAAAAGGTTACAATAAAATGTTTAACCATACAACATAATTACATGTAAACAAAATAGATAATTAAAATCTCAGTTTTATTATTATTTCATTGGCAGAGTGTGTGTATAGGAGACATCGAGCCATCGAGGCCAACCTTGGAAGCTCGTAATAAGAAGTAAGTATAAGAAGTAAGATTTATTATTATTTCAAGATTTTAACCAAAAGGTTACAATAAAATGTTTAACCATACAACATAATTACACGTAAACAAAATAGATAATTAAAATCTCAGTTTTATTATTATTTCAAGATTTTAACCAAAAGGTTACAATAAAATGTTTAACCATACAACATAATTACACGTAAACAAAATAGATAATTAAAATCTCAGTTTTATTATTATTTCAAGATTTTAACCAAAAGGTTACAATAAAATGTTTAACCATACAACATAATTACACGTAAACAAAATAGATAATTAAAATCTCAGTTTTATTATTATTTCAAGATTTTAACCAAAAGGTTACAATAAAATGTTTAACCATACAACATAATTACACGTAAACAAAATAGATAATTAAAATCTCAGTTTTATTATTATTTCAAGATTTTAACCAAAAGTTACAATAAAATGTTTAACCATACAACATAATTACACGTAAACAAAATAGATAATTAAAATCTCAGTTTTATTATTATTTCAAGATTTTAACCAAAAGGTTACAATAAAATGTTTAACCATACAACATAATTACATGTAAACAAAATAGATAATTAAAATCTCAGTTTTATTATTATTTCAAGATTTTAACCAAAAGTTACAATAAAATGTTTAACCATACAACATAATTACATGTAAACAAAATAGATAATTAAAATCTTAGTTTTATTATTATTTCAAGATTTTAACCAAAAGGTTACAATAAAATGTTTAACCATACAACATAATTACATGTAAACAAAATAGATAATTAAAATCTTAGTTTTATTATTATTTCAAGATTTTAACCAAAAGGTTACAATAAAATGTTTAACCATACAACAAAATTACATGTAAACAAAATAGATAATTAAAATCTCAGTTTTATTATTATTTCACGATTTTAACCAAAAGGTTACAATAAAATGTTTAACCATACAACAAAATTACACGTAAACAAAATAGATAATTAAAATATTAGTTTTATTATTATTTCAAGATTTTAACCAAAAGGTTACAATAAAAAGTTTAACCATACAACATAATTACATGTAAACAAAATAGATAATTAAAATCTCAGTTTTATTATTATTTCACGATTTTAACCAAAAGGTTACAATAAAATGTTTAACTATACAACATAATTACATGTAAACAAAATAGATAATTAAAATCTCAGTTTTATTATTATTTCAAGATTTTAACCAAAAGGTTACAATAAAATGTTTAACCATACAACATAATTACATGTAAACAAAATAAATAATTAAAATCTCAGTTTTATTATTATTTCAAGATTTTAACCAAAAGTTACAATAAAATGTTTAACCATACAACATAATTACATGTAAACAAAATAGATAATTAAAATCTCAGTTTTATTATTATTTCAAGATTTTAACCAAAAGGTTACAATAAAATGTTTAACCATACAACATAATTACATGTAAACAAAATAGATAATTAAAATCTCAGTTTTATTATTATTTCAAGATTTTAACCAAAGGGTTACAATAAAATGTTTAACTATACAACATAATTACATGTAAACAAAATAGATAATTAAAATCTTAGTTTTATTATTATTTCAAGATTTTAACCAAAAGGTTACAATAAAATGTTTAACCATACAACAAAATTACACGTAAACAAAATAGATAATTAAAATATTAGTTTTATTATTATTTCAAGATTTTAACCAAAAGGTTACAATAAAATGTTTAACCATACAACATAATTACATGTAAACAAAATAGATAATTAAAATCTCAGTTTTATTATTATTTCAAGATTTTAACCAAAGGGTTACAATAAAATGTTTAACTATACAACATAATTACATGTAAACAAAATAGATAATTAAAATCTCAGTTTTATTATTATTTCAAGATTTTAACCAAAAGGTTACAATAAAATGTTTAACCATACAACATAATTACATGTAAACAAAATAAATAATTAAAATCTCAGTTTTATTATTATTTCAAGATTTTAACCAAAAGGTTACAATAAAATGTTTAACCATACAACATAATTACATGTAAACAAAATAGATAATTAAAATCTCAGTTTTATTATTATTTCAAGATTTTAACCAAAAGGTTACAATAAAATGTTTAACCATACAACATAATTACATGTAAACAAAATAGATAATTAAAATCTCAGTTTTATTATTATTTCAAGATTTTAACCAAAGGGTTACAATAAAATGTTTAACTATACAACATAATTACATGTAAACAAAATAGATAATTAAAATCTTAGTTTTATTATTATTTCAAGATTTTAACCAAAAGGTTACAATAAAATGTTTAACCATACAACAAAATTACACGTAAACAAAATAGATAATTAAAATATTAGTTTTATTATTATTTCAAGATTTTAACCAAAAGGTTACAATAAAATGTTTAACCATACAACATAATTACATGTAAACAAAATAGATAATTAAAATCTCAGTTTTATTATTATTTCAAGATTTTAACCAAAGGGTTACAATAAAATGTTTAACTATACAACATAATTACATGTAAACAAAATAGATAATTAAAATCTCAGTTTTATTATTATTTCAAGATTTAAACCAAAAGGTTACAATAAAATGTTTAACCATACAACATAATTACATGTAAACAAAATAAATAATTAAAATCTCAGTTTTATTATTATTTCAAGATTTTAACCAAAAGTTACAATAAAATGTTTAACCATACAACATAATTACATGTAAACAAAATAGATAATTAAAATCTCAGTTTTATTATTATTTCAAGATTTTAACCAAAAGGTTACAATAAAATGTTTAACCATACAACATAATTACATGTAAACAAAATAGATAATTAAAATCTCAGTTTTATTATTATTTCAAGATTTTAACCAAAAGGTTACAATAAAATGTTTAACCATACAACATAATTACATGTAAACAAAATAGATAATTAAAATCTCAGTTTTATTATTATTTCAAGATTTTAACCAAAGGGTTACAATAAAATGTTTAACTATACAACATAATTACATGTAAACAAAATAGATAATTAAAATCTCAGTTTTATTATTATTTCAAGATTTTAACCAAAGGGTTACAATAAAATGTTTAACCATACAACATAATTACATGTAAACAAAATAGATAATTAAAATCTCAGTTTTATTATTATTTCAAGATTTTAACCAAAAGGTTACAATAAAATGTTTAACCATACAACATAATTACATGTAAACAAAATAGATAATTAAAATCTCAGTTTTATTATTATTTCAAGATTTTAACCAAAAGGTTACAATAAAATGTTTAACCATACAACATAATTACATGTAAACAAAATAGATAATTAAAATCTCAGTTTTATTATTATTTCAAGATTTTAACCAAAAGTTACAATAAAATGTTTAACCATACAACATAATTACATGTAAACAAAATAGATAATTAAAATCTCAGTTTTATTATTATTTCAAGATTTTAACCAAAAGTTACAATAAAATGTTTAACCATACAACATAATTACATGTAAACAAAATAGATAATTAAAATCTCAGTTTTATTATTATTTCAAGATTTTAACCAAAAGGTTACAATAAAATGTTTAACCATACAACATAATTACATGTAAACAAAATAGATAATTAAAATCTCAGTTTTATTATTATTTCAAGATTTTAACCAAAAGGTTACAATAAAATGTTTAACCATACAACATAATTACATGTAAACAAAATAGATAATTAAAATCTCAGTTTTATTATTATTTCAAGATTTTAACCAAAGGGTTACAATAAAATGTTTAACTATACAACATAATTAGGCCTACATGTAAACAAAATAGATAATTAAAATCTCAGTTTTATTATTATTTCAAGATTTTAACCAAAAGGTTACAATAAAATGTTTAACCATACAACATAATTACATGTAAACAAAATAGATAATTAAAATCTCAGTTTTATTATTATTTCAAGATTTTAACCAAAGGGTTACAATAAAATGTTTAACTATACAACATAATTACATGTAAACAAAATAGATAATTAAAATCTCAGTTTTATTATTATTTCAAGATTTTAACCAAAAGGTTACAATAAAATGTTTAACCATACAACATAATTACATGTAAACAAAATAAATAATTAAAATCTCAGTTTTATTATTATTTCAAGATTTTAACCAAAAGTTACAATAAAATGTTTAACCATACAACATAATTACATGTAAACAAAATAGATAATTAAAATCTCAGTTTTATTATTATTTCAAGATTTTAACCAAAAGGTTACAATAAAATGTTTAACCATACAACATAATTACATGTAAACAAAATAGATAATTAAAATCTCAGTTTTATTATTATTTCAAGATTTTAACCAAAAGGTTACAATAAAATGTTTAACCATACAACATAATTACATGTAAACAAAATAGATAATTAAAATCTCAGTTTTATTATTATTTCAAGATTTTAACCAAAGGGTTACAATAAAATGTTTAACTATACAACATAATTACATGTAAACAAAATAGATAATTAAAATCTCAGTTTTATTATTATTTCAAGATTTTAACCAAAGGGTTACAATAAAATGTTTAACCATACAACATAATTACATGTAAACAAAATAGATAATTAAAATCTCAGTTTTATTATTATTTCAAGATTTTAACCAAAAGGTTACAATAAAATGTTTAACCATACAACATAATTACATGTAAACAAAATAGATAATTAAAATCTCAGTTTTATTATTATTTCAAGATTTTAACCAAAAGGTTACAATAAAATGTTTAACCATACAACATAATTACATGTAAACAAAATAGATAATTAAAATCTCAGTTTTATTATTATTTCAAGATTTTAACCAAAAGTTACAATAAAATGTTTAACCATACAACATAATTACATGTAAACAAAATAGATAATTAAAATCTCAGTTTTATTATTATTTCAAGATTTTAACCAAAAGTTACAATAAAATGTTTAACCATACAACATAATTACATGTAAACAAAATAGATAATTAAAATCTCAGTTTTATTATTATTTCAAGATTTTAACCAAAAGGTTACAATAAAATGTTTAACCATACAACATAATTACATGTAAACAAAATAGATAATTAAAATCTCAGTTTTATTATTATTTCAAGATTTTAACCAAAAGGTTACAATAAAATGTTTAACCATACAACATAATTACATGTAAACAAAATAGATAATTAAAATCTCAGTTTTATTATTATTTCAAGATTTTAACCAAAGGGTTACAATAAAATGTTTAACTATACAACATAATTAGGCCTACATGTAAACAAAATAGATAATTAAAATCTCAGTTTTATTATTATTTCAAGATTTTAACCAAAAGGTTACAATAAAATGTTTAACCATACAACATAATTACATGTAAACAAAATAAATAATTAAAATCTCAGTTTTATTATTATTTCAAGATTTTAACCAAAAGTTACAATAAAATGTTTAACCATACAACATAATTACATGTAAACAAAATAGATAATTAAAATCTCAGTTTTATTATTATTTCAAGATTTTAACCAAAAGGTTACAATAAAATGTTTAACCATACAACATAATTACATGTAAACAAAATAGATAATTAAAATCTCAGTTTTATTATTATTTCAAGATTTTAACCAAAAGGTTACAATAAAATGTTTAACCATACAACATAATTACATGTAAACAAAATAGATAATTAAAATCTGAGTTTTATTATTATTTCAAGATTTTAACCAAAAAGTTACAATAAAGTTTAATTGCCTCACGCTACTTACAATAATATAGAATTTGGAATAGGGCCTGACTCGTTGTTTACAATATTATTTTTATTCCTATTAATATACAAAGTTTCCCATGCATCCAATACACTACACTTAACTAGGTTTTTAACAGGGTTACATCGTCTACTTTAAATTCGTGCTCTTCCTCTAAACAATGCTTCGCCATCGTAGATTTTTATGGTCTGTTATATTTTACGCGGTGAAAATGCTCTAGAATGATGATGATGACTTTGTCATTGAAACTCGTATGAGTCAATAATTGATTAATTTGTAAATTTTGCGTTTGTTTTTCCTTCTATTAGTTCACTCTCTTTATATAAATTTTGTTCAAACTTTCAGTCGTTAACAAAATACTTTTTATTCATGCACTCAAGTTTAAATACATTTTTAAAACTTGTAGTGAATGACACTTTATGTTATTACAGTTTCAAAAAATATCAATTCATTAATTAAATTTAATAATGAATTAATTTTAGTTTTATGTAGAAGAGAAACTTTTCACAAAAGGGTAAAGGTATACAATACAGTTGCTTCGAACCATTTGGCGTAAAATAAGTGTTAACACAAGATTTAATAAAACAGTTGATTTTATGTTATAGGTTAGGCCCGGCGCACATGAGCTTGAAAGTAATCGGGACGCCGAGATAGTTTTCTATAACATTTTTTTGATAGCTATCGGAGTTTCAGCGCACATGAGATAGAATGTAATTGCAATTTTATTTTGGCTACTGCCATTATGATATAGGTAATTGTAATTATGTTGAGGCAATTTCTAATATGACATAGGTAATTATAATTTTATTGAGACTACTTCCCCATAAATATTGTACAATATGCTTTAGAAAAATTGAATAAATATACACTTTTATAAGGTCATGTTACTTCTTAAAACAAATGGAACGGTACTTTCCCATTAAACGGAGCTCGCCCTCAGGCAAATATACCATAAATATTTTACAATATGTTTTTAATCATTCTGAGGTAGTTATAAAGCTCGTGGTAAAGTAATAAAAATTAATTTGATTCTAAGATCTTTGGTTCTTAACAAAGAAAAAGATTATTTAAATCATCGGTAGCTATAATTAGTCCTTAAAAGTTTCGTTAATCATTGGGACATAAACATAACCTCACTTCAGAAACATAAGCTATACTCTACCTCATTATGAATAAATTAAAAAAACATATTAAAATATAGTTACAAAGTGTCTCCTTAGGAATACAAAATTCATACTCATCTACAATGTTAATCCATGCCTTGCCCTATACAAACATTTTCTTTTCACCACTTCCCTTGCTAAGAAGTTACCTTGTGTTGCTAAAGTTCATTTCCTTTTTTACAGTCTGGGCATTCGATTTTGTATATTCCGTTATTAAGTGTGGGACATATTTTTTCGGTTGGTTTATTTTATTGTTTATGTTTCCTGTGTTTTTGTAAGCTATGTTATTATTTTTTAGTATTTGAATTATTCCTTTTATGTTGTACCATGTGTATGTGAATGTGGCCCATTTTGTTGTTGTTTATGGTTCGATTTTAGGTTGTTTTATTTTATTTTATATTTTAAATTCTAATTTATAGTTTTTTTATAGTGTCTATTTTTGGGGCTATTTGATATTTTATTTGTTTTTGTTAGGCTTTTTCTTCATTTTTAAAGGTAGTTTCAGCATTTTGTATAAGAGTGAGTTGTAAGCAGCAATTTTATGTTGTGGGGGATGTTTAGAGTAGTTTGGTATTGTATTAATGGTTTGTGTGGGATTGTTAGGTCTAGATAGTTGTGGTTTGATTGAAATTATTTAATAAGAACATTATACTTTCTTATGACTTATATGATTGAACCTTAACGTATTTCTTGTTATTACAGTTGCTTCTGCCGTGTGCGCGCTACACACGTCCATTTTTCTTATATGTCTTTGTATTTTAGGCTAATATATAGGCCTTCCATTACTGTCTATCTGAACTAGAATATTACATCTCTGTATTTATCAGATATATTTGTAGGTGTATCAATAATTTTGCTTCTTCTATACGCTCTTCTGCTTCATACGTCTTACCAGACGTAATAGCTCACCACATAGAAGTAAATAGCTTCATACGTCTTACCAGACGTAATAGCTCACCACATAGAAGTAAATAGCTTCATACGTCTTACCAGACGTAATAGCTCACCACATAGAAGTAAATAGCTTCATACGTCTTACCAGACGTAATAGCTCACCACATAGAAGTAAATAGCTTCATACGTCTTACCAGACGTAATAGCTCACCACATAGAAGTAAATAGCTTCATACGTCTTACCAGACGTAATAGCTCACCACATAGAAGTAAATAGCTTCATACGTCTTACCAGACGTAATAGCTCACCACATAGAAGTAAATAGCTTCATACGTCTTACCAGACGTAATAGCTCACCACATAGAAGTAAATAGCTTCATACGTCTTACCAGACGTAATAGCTCACCACATAGAAGTAAATAGCTTCATACGTCTTACCAGACGTAATAGCTCACCACATAGAAGTAAATAGCTTCATACGTCTTACCAGACGTAATAGCTCACCACATAGAAGTAAATAGCTTCATACGTCTTACCAGACGTAATAGCTCACCACATAGAAGTAAATAGCTTCATACGTCTTACCAGACGTAATAGCTCACCACATAGAAGTAAATAGCTTCATACGTCTTACCAGACGTAATAGCTCACCACATAGAAGTAAATAGCTTCATACGTCTTACCAGACGTAATAGCTCACCACATAGAAGTAAATAGCTTCATACGTCTTACCAGACGTAATAGCTCACCACATAGAAGTAAATAGCTTCATACGTCTTACCAGACGTAATAGCTCACCACATAGAAGTAAATAGCTTCATACGTCTTACCAGACGTAATAGCTCACCACATAGAAGTAAATAGCTTCATACGTCTTACCAGACGTAATAGCTCACCACATAGAAGTAAATAGCTTCATACGTCTTACCAGACGTAATAGCTCACCACATAGAAGTAAATAGCTTCATACGTCTTACCAGACGTAATAGCTCACCACATAGAAGTAAATAGCTTCATACGTCTTACCAGACGTAATAGCTCACCACATAGAAGTAAATAGCTTCATACGTCTTACCAGACGTAATAGCTCACCACATAGAAGTAAATAGCTTCATACGTCTTACCAGACGTAATAGCTCACCACATAGAAGTAAATAGCTTCATACGTCTTACCAGACGTAATAGCTCACCACATAGAAGTAAATAGCTTCATACGTCTTACCAGACGTAATAGCTCACCACATAGAAGTAAATAGCTTCATACGTCTTACCAGACGTAATAGCTCACCACATAGAAGTAAATAGCTTCATACGGCTTACCAGACGTAATAGCTCACCACATAGAAGTAAATAGCTTCATACGTCTTACCAGACGTAATAGCTCACCACATAGAAGTAAATAGCTTCATACGTCTTACCAGACGTAATAGCTCACCACATAGAAGTAAATAGCTTCATACGGCTTACCAGACGTAATAGCTCACCACATAGAAGTAAATAGCTTCATACGTCTTACCAGACGCAATAGCTCACCACATAGAAGTAAATAGCTTCATACGTCTTACCAGACGTAATAGCTCACCACATAGAAGTAAATAGCTTCATACGGCTTACCAGACGTAATAGCTCACCACATAGAAGTAAATAGCTTCATACGGCTTACCAGACGTAATAGCTCACCACATAGAAGTAAATAGCTTCATACGTCTTACCAGACGTAATAGCTCACCACATAGAAGTAAATAGCTTCATACGGCTTACCAGACGTAATAGCTCACCACATAGAAGTAAATAGCTTCATACGGCTTACCAGACGTAATAGCTCACCACATAGAAGTAAATAGCTTCATACGTCTTACCAGACGCAATAGCTCACCACATAGAAGTAAATAGCTTCATACGTCTTACCAGACGTAATAGCTCACCACATAGAAGTAAATAGCTTCATACGTCTTACCAGACGTAATAGCTCACCACATAGAAGTAAATAGCTTCATACGGCTTACCAGACGTAATAGCTCACCACATAGAAGTAAATAGCTTCATACGTCTTACCAGACGTAATAGCTCACCACATAGAAGTAAATAAAAACAAATAGTTGAAAAGTAAACACATGTATCAAGCTATTAATAGAAACAAATAAACATTTCTGAAGTGGTTAGGTACCACGTTCTTGGCACTTAGGGGCAAGAAGCGTGTAGTGTTGCTGAAGGTATTCATTAATCACTACCCTTCCATTTCCCCTCCTCGCACTTAGGGGATGTGTTGGTTCAATCTAAGGGTAGCTCATCGGACCCAATACATCAATAAAAGCTTATACAAAATACTCTCCATGTATACGACAGAAAATATGCCAACGCTTCGAGCCGGGGATGATTCAAGACTAGGTTTATTGTAAAAACGAAAGAATAATGAAGTTATAGTAAAGAAATACATACAACTTCATTTATGTTAAATTAAATTACTTTTTTCAAAAATTGCTTTGAAGTGTTATATTTATAGCCTATATTTATTCAATCACTTCTATAAGGTCACACTCTACCTATATAAGGTCAATCGTTAATAAAATACTTTATATTATTCTATTCAAGTCCAAATACATTTTTCTAAGCGTATAGTGGACGACACTTGATGTTAATACAGTTTTTTTCAATTATTGATTCATTAATTAAATTTAATAATGAATTAGTTTTAGTTTTATATGGGAGAAAAACTTTTCACAAAAGGGGCAAGGTATGCAATATAGTTATCACATCCCATTTGGCTTAAAATAAGTGTTAACATATGATTTCATAAAACTGCTGACTTTATGTTATAGGTTATGTGGTAGAACAGCTGGTTAAACGCATGGGTTATGTTACTTTATTTATATTAATTATAATTATTTAATGAAAAGAAAATCAAATCAAATTTTTTTTTTTTTGACCAAGTAGTAGGCCTAAATGCGTTTTTTAATGAAGGCTATATACATATGAGATTAATAATTTATACAAAAAAAAATGTATTTTGATAAATAAGGGTAACCTAAGAGTAATGTTTAAGGGACTGTAAAGGAGTGTCTTGCAAAATTATGTAGTTGAGTCAGCATTATGTTTTTAATTTTAAGAAAATGTTTGCAGTGGATATATTTTGCAAGTAAAAGTAGAGATTACGAGGGTTGAGATGCACAGATTCAGACGTGGAAAAACCCAGCCTCAGGGGGTCATTAGCTTACGTCATTAACCCTTTCACTTAACTCTTCCATTTAACCCTTTCTTTTTTAACCCTTTCATTCGTTCCTTTCCCTTAACCCTTTCAACCCTTTCACTTAACCCCTTTTCTCTTAAACCTTTCCCTTAACCCCTTCAACACTTATCTGGTGACGTCGTTTCTGAAAAAATCGTTTTACCTGAGTCGTATTCGAACCCCGTATGTTTGTGTTCAGAACCACCGACGCTAGCCTCTCGGCTAACTTGTTCAAACAACAGAGACGCTTTTATTTGTGCTATATGACCAAACGACTATTGTTCTTAGTCTTCTTGACAAAATCATGTCTTTAGGTGTGATAGTTTGTACAAAAGGTCATTGATCTCAATCCTTTCTCAAGGGTCAAGAGAGGGTTGAAAGGGTTAAAATGAAAGGGTTAACTGAAAGGGTTGATGAAGGGGTTAATGACCGCCTGATTCTTTCTTGACAAAATCACGTCGCGTTTGTACAGTGTATGGAATGGACAGGACATTGATCTCAGGCGATGTCCATCCCACCAATGAAAAAGCCTACGTATCGTGTTGTGTAACCCTTTCCTATATTAATTTACCCGATGACGTCTTGGGCCGTATTCGAAACCCTTTCTTTAAAAAATCTGGTACCTCCCTTATCTAAACGCCTCAGGTCTTGTCACTGCCGGTACCTCCCTTATCTAAACGCCTCAGGTCTTGTCACTGCCGGTACCTCCCTTATCTAAACGCCTCAGGTCTTGTCACTGCCGGTACCTCCCTTATCTAAACGCCTCAGGTCTTTTCACTGCCGGTACCTCCCTTATCTAAACGCCTCAGGTCTTGTCACTGCCTGTACCTCACTTATCTAAACGCCTCAGGTCTTGCCACTGCCTGTACCTCCCTTATCTAAACGCCTCAGATCAAGTCTTGCCATTATCTGTACTCAATCCGTTACCTCCCTGGTTTAAAAAATCTGCTAGTACTGGGTACCTCTCTTATCCAAACGCCTCAGGTCTTGCCACTGCCTTAATCCTGTACCTCTCGTATCCAAACGCCTCAGGTCTTGCCACTGCCTTAATCCTGTACCTCTCGTATCCAAACGCCTCAGGTCTTGCCACTGCCTTAATCCTGTACCTCTCGTATCCAAACGCCTCAGGTCTTGCCACTGCCTTAATCCTGTACCTCTCGTATCCAAACGCCTCAGGTCTTGCCACTGCCTTAATCCTGTACCTCTCGTATCCAAACGCCTCAGGTCTTGCCACTGCCTTAATCCTGTACCTCTCGTATCCAAACGCCTCAGGTCTTGCCACTGCCTTAATCCTGTACCTCTCGTATCCAAACGCCTCAGGTCTTGCCACTGCCTTAATCCTGTACCTCTCGTATCCAAACGCCTCAGGTCTTGCCACTGCCTTAATCCTGTACCTCTCGTATCCAAACGCCTCAGGTCTTGCCACTGCCTTAATCCTGTACCTCTCGTATCCAAACGCCTCAGGTCTTGCCACTGCCTTAATCCTGTACCTCTCGTATCCAAACGCCTCAGGTCTTGCCACTGCCTTAATCCTGTACCTCTCGTATCCAAACGCCTCAGGTCTTGCCACTGCCTTAATCCTGTACCTCTCGTATCCAAACGCCTCAGGTCTTGCCACTGCCTTAATCCTGTACCTCTCGTATCCAAACGCCTCAGGTCTTGCCACTGCCTTAATCCTGTACCTCTCGTATCCAAACGCCTCAGGTCTTGCCACTGCCTTAATCCTGTACCTCTCGTATCCAAACGCCTCAGGTCTTGCCACTGCCTTAATCCTGTACCTCTCGTATCCAAACGCCTCAGGTCTTGCCACTGCCTTAATCCTGTACCTCTCGTATCCAAACGCCTCAGGTCTTGCCACTGCCTTAATCCTGTACCTCTCGTATCTAAACGCCTCAGGTCTTGCCACTGCCTTAATCCTGTACCTCTCGTATCCAAACGCCTCAGGTCTTGCCACTGCCTTAATCCTGTACCTCTCGTATCCAAACGCCTCAGGTCTTGCCACTGCCTTAATCCTGTACCTCTCGTATCCAAACGCCTCAGGTCTTGCCACTGCCTTAATCCTGTACCTCTCGTATCCAAACGCCTCAGGTCTTGCCACTGCCTTAATCCTGTACCTCTCGTATCCAAACGCCTCAGGTCTTGCCACTGCCTTAATCCTGTACCTCTCGTATCCAAACGCCTCAGGTCTTGCCACTGCCTTAATCCTGTACCTCTCGTATCCAAACGCCTCAGGTCTTGCCACTGCCTTAATCCTGTACCTCTCGTATCCAAACGCCTCAGGTCTTGCCACTGCCTTAATCCTGTACCTCTCGTATCCAAACGCCTCAGGTCTTGCCACTGCCTTAATTCTGTACCTCTCGTATCCAAACGCCTCAGGTCTTGCCACTGCCTTAATCCTGTACCTCTCGTATCCAAACGCCTCAGGTCTTGCCACTGCCTTAATCCTGTACCTCTCTTATCCAAACGCCTCAGGTCTTGCCACTGCCTTAATCCTGTACCTCTCGTATCCAAACGCCTCAGGTCTTGCCACTGCCTTAATCCTGTACCTCTCGTATCCAAACGCCTCAGGTCTTGCCACTGCCTTAATCCTGTACCTCTCGTATCCAAACGCCTCAGGTCTTGCCACTGCCTTAATCCTGTACCTCTCGTATCCAAACGCCTCAGGTCTTGCCACTGCCTTAATCCTGTACCTCTCGTATCCAAACGCCTCAGGTCTTGCCACTGCCTTAATCCTGTACCTCTCGTATCCAAACGCCTCAGGTCTTGCCACTGCCTTAATCCTGTACCTCTCGTATCCAAACGCCTCAGGTCTTGCCACTGCCTTAATCCTGTACCTCTCGTATCCAAACGCCTCAGGTCTTGCCACTGCCTTAATCCTGTACCTCTCGTATCCAAACGCCTCAGGTCTTGCCACTGCCTTAATCCTGTACCTCTCGTATCCAAACGCCTCAGGTCTTGCCACTGCCTTAATCCTGTACCTCTCGTATCCAAACGCCTCAGGTCTTGCCACTGCCTTAATCCTGTACCTCTCGTATCCAAACGCCTCAGGTCTTGCCACTGCCTTAATCCTGTACCTCTCGTATCCAAACGCCTCAGATTTAGTAGATAGCACTTAATGGTAATACAGTTTCTCAAATATTTTAGATTTATATTTTAGAAAAATGTTTCACAAAAGGGGCAAGGTATTTAATATAGTTTTTTCTTTCCACTTGACCTAAAACAAGTGATAACATATAATTTCATAACAGCTGATTTAAATTGTAGGTAATTTGGTAGAACAGCTGTTTTATCACATTGCTTATGTTACTTTATTAATATTAATTGTAATTATTTAATAAAAATAATTAACATAAAATATTTCTTTGTTGATCAATATGGAAATTGATTTTTAAACATTTTTGTTTATATTACTTGTAATAATGTGTATTTGACTCTTTAAGTATTTTATTAACGATTGAAAATTTAAACAAGTTAAATGTTACGACGGTGTGAACTAATAGAAGGAATTGAAAGAATTCAATAGGTAATCGAAAACTTTAGGGATCACTTAACTCAAAAAGCATTTCAGTGTTTGTATGGGAATAAAGTTATAGTGTAGACGCGGTAGTAAAATTAATGTTTAAATACATAGTTAAGAATTACGACAAAGGGATTCTTTACATGCTTTGAAACGAATATGCCTAGAATTAAGGTCGATATCCTCTGTTATTGGAGTTAAACTATACTGATTTTGGGTTAGCTGCAGGCACGGCTAGAGATATGCTAGAAGACAGTTGTGTAACTTAGCCATATATGCAATAGCACTTAGTATTCCTACACAATACAATTATCATATTACAAGAAATCCAGAGTTTATTCTTTGTGCTGGCTTTTGAACTCAGATTTTAAAATTTTATATTTTATTATTATGTCTTTTCATCTTCAACTTAAATTACTAGTTCAACCTATATACACATCAACACGTATTAATATGTAAATGGTTGCCTATGGAAAGGCTTAATTTTATGCAAGGGTGTTTGGAAGATGTGTCACATTGTTAATTAAAATCACAGAGCTGTCAATAAGAATAAATACCTCTAATTGGCTATCTTTGTTTTAAGTGTATTAGTGTATGTATATTTATTTTTCATCACACTGTTTCAAAAATAATTGATTTCAGTACTCGGCATATTAAATAAACGTGACAATTCCAATGTATAGACCTAGGAAAACAGGGAGTTTTCTTTACCTAATTCTTAGTAATTATACATTTGGCTGGTAGATATGTTGAAAATCTGATAAATGTATTGGATAACCATTTGAAATCAGCTGTTTTTATTAATTTATAAACATAAACAAAATTGTCAATTATTTTGGAGAAATATTACTATGCAATTATGAAAAAGTACATAATTACATTTAAAAAGTACAGCTTTTTCTTTCAAAAGACTACGCAAATCATTTAATTAATACATATTTTCATATTGAAATACCAAAGTATTTGTGCACTATATATTTTGTATATGCAATATCAAAATACTATATTTGTAAAAAGTACTAATAACTGTGTTCTACTATAGTTTATGAATAAAAATACTCACTGTGTTAGTGTTTAGAAAACCCTCCTCTACGCTCTTCGAAGAAATTCAGTCATTTCTCTTGACTCTGTTATTTCCAAATAAACTGTTTTTTGTTTGTTTTAGATTTATCAAAAATTTTCTTTCCTATAATAGCTTCTATATCTTGATCACTTGAAAATAAAGTAGTATAACATTTTGGTAGATAGGCATGAACGGTTTCCCCCTTATTGATAAATTTTACTAATAATGCGCTACCGTATTTCGTTTCTACTATTCTTGCTTCTTTAATTACGTATGGTTTCCCTACCGTAAATGTTTGAATAGAAACTGTGTCTACATTTGTTAACAAATTAAATTTTTCAATAAGTTTTGACATGCTTATGCTCTCTTCTTCAGCTCGACACAAACTGAATAAATATTTCTGTGTTTGTTAAATTTAAACCTTCTAGTTGTAATTAATTTGTTTTCATTTCAAATTTCCCAAGGATATAAATTTATTTTTCTCTTTCAAACTTTCCTAATGTGTTTTTAAATTTAATATTAACTGCTTCTTAAAATTTCCTAATTGATTTTTAAATACGTTATTATTGACTTGTTTATTTGCAATTTCTAAAAATTTCCAATGAAATTGAGTGGATAGACAATGCCTTGATGATATAATTGATTCAATGAAAAGTACTAGAGTAAGGGTTACACCTGGACGATGACGCGTAAGACTAGGACTTTTAACATTTTCGAAGAATAATGTCGTACGATAAGGGGAATTTCGGTAATAAAATAAAAATCCGATTCTCTTTGTTTACCATTTTCGATTGTAGTAAATGTTGACAAAGAGTGCGAATATTCTGCAAAAAAGACTAAACCGATTAAACAGACAGACGTAGGAATAATTTCTCAGTGAATATAAAACTGCAGTATATCAGTACGACAATAGAGAGCGTCATATTGTTTTCCGAAGGATAAAACGAAGGTTGTTAATACTTCAGAAGGGTCAGTTTTATGTTATTACAAGTTTAACTAGTGCATTTGCTTGTAATTACTATTGTGAATCATGTCACACTCCTTTTGATCATCGTACGAAACACACATGTTCGGTTACTTGTGTAAACTATCTTCTCCGCGCATTTTGAAAAACAATGATATACAGTGTAACGAATGTAATAGACAATTTATGATTTGCATAGTCTTTTGAAAGAAAAAAACTGTACTTTTTAAATGTAATTATGTAATTTTCTTTTTTTTTATTTTACTTATACAAAGTTTGAAGAGCGTAAACATTTAATATTTTTTGTTTCTTACAATAAAAACAATAGTGTTTCAAAAATATAATGAACTTTAATAACAAATAATATTGGTTGAAACTAGTTTCACGTAGTGTGTAATAGAATTTTTACAAATACAGTATTTTGATATTGCATATACAAATTTAGCGGTGCACAAACACTTTGCTACTTCAAACTAGTTTCACGTAGTGTGTAATAGAATTTTTACAAATACAGTATTTTGATATTGCATATACAAATTTAGCGGTGCACAAACACTTTGCTACTTCAAACTAGTTTCACGTAGTGTGTAATAGAATTTTTACAAATACAGTATTTTGATATTGCATATACAAATTTAGCGGTGCACAAACACTTTGCTACTTCAAACTAGTTTCACGTAGTGTGTAATAGAATTTTTACAAATACAGTATTTTGATATTGCATATACAAATTTAGAGGTGCACAAACACTTTGCTACTTCAAAAAGATAATTTTAATGAACAGACTTCTCTTATAAAACCTAGCAAAATACGAAGTCTATTTCTATTTGCATTTTGCGAAACTCCACTTATAAAATCCTCGCAAAATGCAAATAGAAATAGACTTCGTATTTTGCTAGGTTTTATAAGAGAAGTCTGTTTGTATTTGTATTTTGCGAAGTTTTTATAAGTGAAGTCTATTTCTATTTCTATTTTACGAAGTTTTTATAAGTGAAGATTATTTCAAATTGTATTTTGCAACTTTTTTTATCACATAAATTTATTTTCATTTTTTTGCAACATTGCTGTGAGTGAATTTTATTATGTTTCGTAATTTGTGAGGAATTTATCACTGAAGTTAGTTTTAATTTATAAATTGAATAATCTATTTTAAATTATCTACGTAAATATTTTGTCATGGCGATAATAGAGAACACAAATTTTATATTTGTAACTTTTCAAGAGAGAGAGACGCAAATGAAACTATTTTGACCTAATCAAAGCATTGTTTGGGGTATTGTATATTTGTGGAGTAATGATGTCTTCGTACAAAAATTCTAAAGATAAATGGACAACAGACAGAAGTGGTTTGCATATAGTAACGTGTACAATGTCAAGACAGATTCTATTTTCTCTTGCAAGTATTACGTTTTGATATATATATATATATTGTGTTTGTAAACTATTCTTGTTTATATAATATTTTGTTTTCATGATTATTGTAACAAAAAACGTTTATTTACAATAGACGCTATAGCTTTATATTTGGCAATATTAAAAACAAAAATTTTAATTACATGTGTGATTTTTGCCCTAAGAACTCAGACAAAAAAAACAATACATGCTGTACTAATTGTGGGAAAAGTGTATGTAAAGACCATTTAGTTGAAGTATGTTTAGAGTGTTTTGACGTATAAAGAAGGAAATAATATTGCATGAGTTTGTTCATATCTTTATAGTATAACAAAATATGTTTAAATATTTTTTTTATTTATAACATTAAATATTTTACTGATATTGACCCAGATAGAGCCTGTGTGGCCCTCTTCCTCAAGGATGAGTCCTTGAACATATGCTCTTTAATTTTATCTGTGTAAGCTTTCTTGATAATAGTTAACATTAGAAATAACCTATGATTTCTAGGCAGTATAATATAGACAATTTTTTAACTGAAAATGTCTAATAATGAAGGACAACGGCTGTATTCCTGGATAATAGGAAAATTAGCCTATTATTAATTTCTAAGACAACTGTTGATGATATTATTACTAGCAGTGAAAGTGTTAATTACTAAATTCAATTTTTGTTCATAGGAATGATCTAAAAAATTTTAACGCACATCACGCCTAGAGGTATAATAATGTCAACAAAAAAAGCAAAAACAATTAAGCTAATGTCAGGAAGTAAACAAGTTCATACAATACTACCGTCTGTAAAGAATTTTTATTCTTGGAAAATTTGAAATGATTAAAACAAATTAATTACAACTAGAAGGTTTAAATTTAACAAACACAGAAATATTTATTCAGTTTGTGTCGAGCTGAAGAAGAGAGCATAAGCATGTCAAATCTTATAGAAAAATTTAATTTGTTAACAAATGTAGACACAGTTTCTATTCAAACATTTACGGTAGGGAAACCATACGTAATTAAAGAAGCAAGAATAGTAGAAACGAAATACGGTCGCGCATTATTAGTAAAATTTATCAATAAGGGGGAAACCGTTCATGCCTATCTACCAAAATGTTATACTACTTTATTTTCAAGTGATCAAGATTTAGAAGCTATTATAGGAAAGAAAATTTTTGTTAAATCTAAAAAAGAACGAACAGTTGATTTGGAAATTAAAGAGTGAAGGGAAATGACTGGATTTTTTCGAAGAGTGTAGAGGAGCTTTTTCTAAACTCTAATACAGTGAGTATTTTATTATTACTTACAAATATAGTATTTTGCTATTATATATACACAATATGTAATGTAAAATCACTTTGATTTCTTTTAATTTCAAACAATAGTATTTACTGTATAAATTTATTTAATTGAAAACAATTGTATTTTCTGTCTGACTCCTTTTCTATGTATTGTACTTAAATTAAAAATAATATTGTTTCGAATTAGTTTCACGTAGTGAGTAGTAGAATTGTATGGATTAATATCTTTAACTGGAAACAAATATTGTGTTGCAATAATACATAAATATAATTGAATTACTAAAGCTATAGTAACAATGTCTTAAAACTAAAAACTGAAGTTTAAAAATTTAATTGTCATATTATCTTGAATAAGTTGTTCTCCTACAAATAATAATTCTGTGAAAGTTCAGAATTACGTAGTTTGTAAATAATAAGACTTTTCTAATATTCTATTTTTAAAGTTAAATTTCTTTAATTAAAAATAAATACTTATTGTAATTGGATTACTAAAACTTTGGAGGTAATGTCTTAAAGTGTAAACTGAAGTTTATTATATTTATTTGTTTTTAATATTTTAAATTGTTATTTGTTCTTCTTTCATTTTAAAAATGTAAAAAAAACCTAAATTAAAAATAATATTGTGAATTTAACTCACATAATGCCTGAGTTATTTGGTGAATGTTGAGAATCACATACTTTGTAAATAATGGCTTTTTCTAATATTCTATTTATAAAGTTTGATCTCTTTAATTAAAAATAAATATATAATAATAATAATAATAATAATAATAATACATAATATAATTGAATTAGTAAACCTTTGGAGATAATGTCTTAAAGTTAAAACTGCAAGCTTATTATATTTATTTGTTATAACATCTACATTTGTAAAAAAGCTTTATACACAAATAATAATTTTTGTAAATAATAGACTCTTCTAATATTCTATTTATAAAGTTCAATCATTATACTTATACATTGTAATAGAAGAAATATTCTTTTAATTTTACAGAAATGGAGGAATGTTCTTCAAATGTCAAGTTAGGATACTTAATGTTATCAGAGTATGGATTTGCTCCACAAAGATGTTCACCTCTATCAGTAGGATATGATTTAAGAAGTGCATATTCAAGTTTTGATCTACAGTTAAATATGTATGAATTTATGTATGTAGGTAGGTACGTATGTATGTATGTATGTGTGTGTGTGTATGTATGTATGTATGTATGTGTGTGTGTGTATGTATGTATGTATGTATGTATGTGTGAGTGTGTATGTATGTATGTATGACGTCTATGATTATGTTGTATGAGCTGAGGAAAGGGTCAAGGGGATTGAGAAAGAGTTGAGGAAAGAGTTGAGATCAATGTCCGCCCGATTGAGAAAATAGTTCAGAAATGGTTCAGGCCTGAGGAGAAAAGGGGTGAAGGAAGGATCAATGACCTTGGTTAATGTCCACCTGAGACAATTCCACTATCCCGCGGCATTATTTTGTCAAGAAGACTAACGCCTTGGCCATATAGTACAATAAAAGCATCTTTGTTGTTTGGACAAGTTAGCCGAAAGGTTAGCGTCGAATACAAACATACGAGGATCGAATACGACTCAGGTAAAACGATTTTTTTACAAATGACGTCATCAGGTAAGAGGAAGAGGTTAAGAAAGGGTTAGAGGAGAATGGCTACATGAGGCAACTCAATACTCTGTACAATCTATAACGCGACATTTGTCAAGAAGGCTAGGGTTAAGAAATCCTTTCTCAACCCTTTTCTCAACACTTTACCCTTTACCTCAACCCTTTCTTTAAAAAATCAACGACATGCTAGTATTGTATGAACTTGTTTACTTCGTGTCATTAGCTTAATTGTTTTTGCTTTCTTTGTTGACAATATTATGCCTCTAGGCGTGATGTGCGTTAAAATTTTCAGATTATTAATCCTAACCCCTTCCTTAACCAAATTGACCTGATGATGTCAACAATCGTTGTATTCCTACCTTGTGTGCCCAATGCTTCCTGTCTTGAGCCTTCTTGAGAAAAAAATGCCTTTAGGCGTGATGTGGGCTAGGTTATTGGTCTCAACCCTTCCTTAACCCAATACTCAACCTAATTAACCTAATGATGTCAAAAATCATCGTATTCGATCCTCTGTTCCTCTAATCGTTAGTCAAATTGCTCGGATCGTCTTTGTTGACAAAATAATACCGTAGACTGCCGTGCACTAGGTCGTTGATCTCAATCCTTCCTTAACCCTTTCCTAATCCATTTAATATAAGTGTTGACGTCAAAAATCGTTTTATCTTGAGTTTCCTAACCTCTCGGCTAACAAAAAGACGGGATTGATGTTTACTCTTCCCTTAACCTATAAAAAAAATGGAATTTAGTAATTAACACTTTCGCTGCTAGTAATAATATCATCAACAGTTGTCTTAGATTTTAATAATAGGCTTAATTTTTATATTATTCAGGAATACAGCAGTTATCCTTCATTATTAGACATTTTCAGTTGAAATATTTTTTATATTATACTGCCTAGAAAGCATAGGTTTAAAAATCAATTTCCACATTGATCAACAAAGAAATATTTTGTGTTAATTAATTTTTTATTAAATAATTACAATTAATATTAATAAAGTAACATAACCAATATGTTAAAACAGCTGTTCTACCACATGACCTACAATTTAAATCAGCTGTTTAATGAAATTATATGTTATCCCTTGTTTTAGGTCAAGTGGAAAGAAAAAACTATATTAAATACCTTGCCCCTTTTGTGAAACATTTTTCTAAAATATAAATCTAAAATATTTGAGAAACTGTATTACCATTAAGTGCTATCTACTAATTCTGAGGCGTTTGGATACGAGAGGTACAGGATTAAGGCAGTGGCAAGACCTGAGGCGTTTGGATACGAGAGGTACAGGCAGTGACAAGACCTGAGGCGTTTGGATACGAGAGGTACAGGATTAAGGCAGTGGCAAGACCTGAGGCGTTTGGATACGAGAGGTACAGGATTAAGGCAGTGGCAAGACCTGAGGCGTTTGGATACGAGAGGTACAGGATTAAGGCAGTGGCAAGACCTGAGGCGTTTGGATACGAGAGGTACAGGATTAAGGCAGTGGCAAGACCTGAGGCGTTTGGATACGAGAGGTACAGGATTAAGGCAGTGGCAAGACCTGAGGCGTTTGGATACGAGAGGTACAGGATTAAGGCAGTGGCAAGACCTGAGGCGTTTGGATACGAGAGGTACAGGATTAAGGCAGTGGCAAGACCTGAGGCGTTTGGATAAGAGAGGTACAGGATTAAGGCAGTGGCAAGACCTGAGGCGTTTGGATACGAGAGGTACAGGATTAAGGCAGTGGCAAGACCTGAGGCGTTTGGATAAGAGAGGTACAGGATTAAGGCAGTGGCAAGACCTGAGGCGTTTGGATACGAGAGGTACAGGATTAAGGCAGTGGCAAGACCTGAGGCGTTTGGATACGAGAGGTACAGGATTAAGGCAGTGGCAAGACCTGAGGCGTTTGGATACGAGAGGTACAGGATTAAGGCAGTGGCAAGACCTGAGGCGTTTGGATAAGAGAGGTACAGGATTAAGGCAGTGGCAAGACCTGAGGCGTTTGGATACGAGAGGTACAGGATTAAGGCAGTGGCAAGACCTGAGGCGTTTGGATACGAGAGGTACAGGATTAAGGCAGTGGCAAGACCTGAGGCGTTTAGATAAGTGAGATACAGGCAGTGACAAGACCTGAGGCGTTTAGATAAGGGAGGTACCAGATTTTTTAAAGAAAGGGTTTCGAATACGGCCCAAGACGTCATCAGGTAAATTAATATAGGAAAGGGTTACACAACACGATACGTAGGCTTTTTCATTGGTGGGATGGACATCGCCTGAGATCAATGTCCTGTCCATTCCATACACTGTACAAACGCGACGTGATTTTGTCAAGAAAGAATCAGGCGGTCATTAACCCCTTCATCAACCCTTTCAGTTAACCCTTTCATGTTAACCCTTTCAACCCTCTCTTAACCCTTGAGAAAGGATTTAGATCAATGACCTTTTGTACAAACTATCACGCCTAAAGACATGATTTTGTCAAGAAGACTAAGAACAATAGTCGTTTGGTCATATAGCACAAATAAAAGCGTCTCTGTTGTTTGGACAAGTTAGCCGAGAAACTAGCGTCGATGGTTCTGAACACAAACATACGGGGTTCGAATACGACTCAGGTAAAACGATTTTTTCAGAAACGACGTCACCGGATAAGTGTTGAAGGGGTTAAGGGAAAGGGTTAAGAGAAAAGAGTTAAGTGAAAGGGTTTAAAGGGTTAAGAGGAAAAGGGTTAAGTGAACGGGTTAAAAAAAGAAATGGTTAAATGGAAGAGTTTAATGAAAGGGTTAATGACGTAAGCTAATGAACGCCTGAAGGTTGGGTTTTTCCACGTCTGAATCTGTGCATCTCAAACCTCGTAATCTCTACTAGTAAAATATGACATACAACAGAGCGCAGTGCGTTTAAATACACTTGAGCATGTAAAACGAGATGGTTTAATTTCCAAGCAGTTTTATTACTATTGTAATCGAGTTGAAGCGCCGAGGAAGGCTGTGAGAAAGTTCTGAGTTGAATAAATTACAATGAAGCTGGGTTTGAGTTCAGAGCGTGGACTAGAAGCATAACGTGTTACAAACACGCGTACGTAGAATAAGTAACACATTTATTAGTATTTTATAAAATTAACACTTTTATGAACATGTTTTAGTTTTAAAATTTATATAATTTTTACAAGTAATATTAGCTTATTTCGTAATAGTTTTTCCAACGAGGATTTATTAGTATTTAATACCTTTAGGGGATCTTACCCTCAAGATTCTACAAAGATGGATACAGAGCTCATAGGTGGCTCAAATTATTTGAATAGTCAATTCCTACTTGGGCCAACAAAGAAAAAATGTATTTTAGTTACTTTTTATTAAATAATTACAATTATTGTAAATAAAGTAACATAACCTATGCGTTAAAACAGATATTCTACCACATAACCTATAACATAAAATCAGCTGTTTTATGAAATCATATGTTATCAGTTATTTTAAGCCAAATGGGATGAGATAACTATATTGCATACCTTGCCCCTTTTGTGGAAAGGTTTTCTCACATATACAACTAAAATTAATTCATTAAATTTAAATAATGAATTATTATTTGAAAAAAAACTGCATTAACATCAAGTGTCATCCACTCAAGTTTTACAAAAAATGTAGCCTATTTGAACTTGAGTGGGTGCATATAAAGTGTTTTATCCACGATTGAAAATTTGAGCAAGATATTTAAATAAATATGGGGAGAGTATGAACGTATAGAAGGTATTGAAAAACGTTTAACATTGGAATGGTCATGAGAACAAAAACAAAGCTTTTGACAGAAGAAGAGGTCCAAACATAATGTTTTTCAAAACTTTAACCTTAGTTGAGTAAATTTTTATTGACAGTTTGTTTGAAAATGGGTTATATTTTTTGACAGTAGTCTAACCTTTCAATTTTCTTACACTCGGTTATTCCAAAAGAAGGGTGTTCATGATTTATCCCTAAGTCATTAATTACTCTCGGAATTGGGTTAGCCTCAACAACCCCCTAGCCAAAACAATCACAAGACAGTTCCTCTCTCAGAGTGATCGTGTAGGCGCGCGAAGTACGAAGGGAGGGGGCAAATCTTTGTGGGACTCAATACAGTTGAGTCTAAACAGTAGTAAGCTGTTGTGAGGAATGCTGTATGAGGCACGGAAGTTTAACGACGACTTGGCAACAAGGCTCACTCATGCAGCAAGATGTGAGCCTCCTATTAGCTCATAAGCCCGTAATCCCCACTCTCTCTGGTTGATTTCTCCTACGTATAATCCTATTCTGTTTTAAATCCAACCATAAACACTCGTGAATGTGGCTTAGGAACCATAGAACAGGTTTATTTCCCTTTAAACACTCGTGAATGTGGCAAAGGGAACATAGAACAGTTTTATTTCCCTTTAAACACTTGTGAATTTGGCAAAGTGTACGTAGCACTAGTTTATTTCACTTTAAACTCTTGTGAATGTGGCAAAGGGGAAATATAACTAGTTTATTTCCCTTGAAACACTTGTGAATGTGGCAAAGGGGAAATATCACTAGTTTATTTCCCTTGAAACACTTGTGAATGTGGCAAAGGGGACATATCACTAGTTTATTTCCGTTTAAACACTTGTGAATGTGGCAAAGGGGATATATAACTAGTTTATTTCCCTTTAAACACTCGTGAATGTGACAAAGGGAACATAGAACAGTTTTATTTCAGTTTAAACACTTGTGAATTTGGCAGAGTGTACGTAGCACTAGTTTATTTCACTTTAAACTCTTGTGAATGTGGCAAAGGGGAAATATAACTAGTTTATTTCCCTTGAAACACTTGTGAATGTGGCAAAGGGGAAATATCACTAGTTTATTTCCCTTGAAACACTTGTGAATGTGGCAAAGGGGACATATCACTAGTTTATTTCCGTTTAAACACTTGTGAATGTGGCAAAGGGGATATATAACTAGTTTATTTCCCTTTAAACACTCGTGAATGTGACAAAGGGAACATAGAACAGTTTTATTTCCCTTTAAACACTTGTGAATTTGGCAAAGTGTACGTAGCACTAGTTTATTTCACTTTAAACTCTTGTGAATTTGGCAAAATGTACGTAGCACTAGTTTATTTCCGTTTAAACACTTGTGAATGTGGCAAAGGGGACATATCACTAGTTTATTTCCGTTTAAACACTTGTGAATGTGGCAAAGGGGACATATCACTAGTTTATTTCCCTTGAAACACTTGTGAATGTGGCAAAGGGGACATATCACTAGTTTATTTCCGTTTAAACACTTGTGAATGTGGCAAAGGGGATATATAACTAGTTTATTTCCCTTTAAACACTCGTGAATGTGACAAAGGGAACATAGAACAGTTTTATTTCCCTTTAAACACTTGTGAATTTGGCAAAGTGTACGTAGCACTAGTTTATTTCACTTTAAACTCTTGTGAATTTGGCAAAGTGTACGTAGCACTAGTTTATTTCCGTTTAAACACTTGTGAATGTGGCAAAGGGGACATATCACTAGTTTATTTCCGTTTAAACACTTGTGAATGTGGCAAAGGGGACATATCACTAGTTTATTTCCCTTGAAACACTTGTGAATGTGGCAAAGGGGACATATCACTAGTTTATTTCCGTTTAAACACTTGTGAATGTGGCAAAGGGGATATTTAACTAGTTTATTTCCCTTTAAACACTCGTGAATATGGCAAAGGGAACATAGAACAGTTTTATTTCCCTTTAAACACTTGTGAATTTGGCAAAGTGCACGTAGCACTAGTTTATTTCACTTTAAACACTTGCAAATGTGGCAAAGGGGACATATCACTAGTTTATTTCCGTTTAAACACTTGTGAATGTGGCAAAGGGGATATATAACTAGTTTATTTCCCTTTAAACACTCGTGAATGTGGCAAAGGGAACATAGAACAGTTTTATTTCCCTTTAAACACTTGTGAATTTGGCAAAGTGCACGTAGCACTAGTTTATTTCACTTTAAACACTTGCAAATGTGGCAAAGGGGACATATCACTAGTTTATTTCCGTTGAAACACTTGTGAATGTGGCAAAGGGGACATATCACTAGTTTATTTCCGTTTAAACACTTGTGAATGTGGCAAAGGGGATATATAACTAGTTTATTTCCCTTTAAACACTCGTGAATGTGACAAAGGGAACATAGAACAGTTTTATTTCCCTTTAAACACTTGTGAATTTGGCAAAGTGTACGTAGCACTAGTTTATTTCACTTTAAACTCTTGTGAATTTGGCAAAGTGTACGTAGCACTAGTTTATTTCCGTTTAAACACTTGTGAATGTGGCAAAGGGGACATATCACTAGTTTATTTCCGTTTAAACACTTGTGAATGTGGCAAAGGGGACATATCACTAGTTTATTTCCCTTGAAACACTTGTGAATGTGGCAAAGGGGACATATCACTAGTTTATTTCCGTTTAAACACTTGTGAATGTGGCAAAGGGGATATATAACTAGTTTATTTCCCTTTAAACACTCGTGAATATGGCAAAGGGAACATAGAACAGTTTTATTTCCCTTTAAACACTTGTGAATTTGGCAAAGTGCACGTAGCACTAGTTTATTTCACTTTAAACACTTGCAAATGTGGCAAAGGGGACATATCACTAGTTTATTTCCGTTTAAACACTTGTGAATGTGGCAAAGGGGATATATAACTAGTTTATTTCCCTTTAAACACTCGTGAATGTGGCAAAGGGAACATAGAACAGTTTTATTTCCCTTTAAACACTTGTGAATTTGGCAAAGTGTACGTAGCACTAGTTTATTTCACTTTAAACTCTTGTGAATGTGGCAAAGGGGACATATCACTAGTTTATTTCCGTTTAAACACTTGTGAATGTGGCAAAGGGGATATATAACTAGTTTATTTCCCTTGAAACACTGTGAATGTGGCAAAGGGGACATATCACTAGTTTATTTCCGTTTAAACACTTGTGAATGTGGCAAAGGGGATATATAACTAGTTTATTTCCCTTTAAACACTCGTGAATGTGACAAAGGGAACATAGAACAGTTTTATTTCCCTTTAAACTCTTGTGAATTTGGCAAAATGTACGTAGCACTAGTTTATTTCCGTTTAAACACTTGTGAATGTGGCAAAGGGGACATATCACTAGTTTATTTCCGTTTAAACACTTGTGAATGTGGCAAAGGGGATATATAACTAGTTTATTTCCCTTTAAACACTCGTGAATGTGACAAAGGGAACATAGAACAGTTTTATTTCCCTTTAAACACTTGTGAATTTGGCAAAGTGTACGTAGCACTAGTTTATTTCACTTTAAACTCTTGTGAATTTGGCAAAGTGTACGTAGCACTAGTTTATTTCCGTTTAAACACTTGTGAATGTGGCAAAGGGGACATATCACTAGTTTATTTCCGTTTAAACACTTGTGAATGTGGCAAAGGGGACATATCACTAGTTTATTTCCCTTGAAACACTTGTGAATGTGGCAAAGGGGACATATCACTAGTTTATTTCCGTTTAAACACTTGTGAATGTGGCAAAGGGGATATTTAACTAGTTTATTTCCCTTTAAACACTCGTGAATATGGCAAAGGGAACATAGAACAGTTTTATTTCCCTTTAAACACTTGTGAATTCGGCAAAGTGCACGTAGCACTAGTTTATTTCACTTTAAACACTTGCAAATGTGGCAAAGGGGACATATCACTAGTTTATTTCCGTTTAAACACTTGTGAATGTGGCAAAGGGGATATATAACTAGTTTATTTCCCTTTAAACACTCGTGAATGTGGCAAAGGGAACATAGAACAGTTTTATTTCCCTTTAAACACTTGTGAATTTGGCAAAGTGCACGTAGCACTAGTTTATTTCACTTTAAACACTTGCAAATGTGGCAAAGGGGACATATCACTAGTTTATTTCCGTTTAAACACTTGTGAATGTGGCAAAGGGGACATATCACTAGTTTATTTCCGTTTAAACACTTGTGAATGTGGCAAAGGGGATATATAACTAGTTTATTTCCCTTTAAACACTCGTGAATGTGACAAAGGGAACATAGAACAGTTTTATTTCCCTTTAAACACTTGTGAATTTGGCAAAGTGTACGTAGCACTAGTTTATTTCACTTTAAACTCTTGTGAATTTGGCAAAGTGTACGTAGCACTAGTTTATTTCCGTTTAAACACTTGTGAATGTGGCAAAGGGGACATATCACTAGTTTATTTCCGTTTAAACACTTGTGAATGTGGCAAAGGGGACATATCACTAGTTTATTTCCCTTGAAACACTTGTGAATGTGGCAAAGGGGACATATCACTAGTTTATTTCCGTTTAAACACTTGTGAATGTGGCAAAGGGGATATATAACTAGTTTATTTCCCTTTAAACACTCGTGAATATGGCAAAGGGAACATAGAACAGTTTTATTTCCCTTTAAACACTTGTGAATTTGGCAAAGTGCACGTAGCACTAGTTTATTTCACTTTAAACACTTGCAAATGTGGCAAAGGGGACATATCACTAGTTTATTTCCGTTTAAACACTTGTGAATGTGGCAAAGGGGATATATAACTAGTTTATTTCCCTTTAAACACTCGTGAATGTGGCAAAGGGAACATAGAACAGTTTTATTTCCCTTTAAACACTTGTGAATTTGGCAAAGTGTACGTAGCACTAGTTTATTTCACTTTAAACTCTTGTGAATGTGGCAAAGGGGACATATCACTAGTTTATTTCCGTTTAAACACTTGTGAATGTGGCAAAGGGGATATATAACTAGTTTATTTCCCTTTAAACACTCGTGAATGTGGCAAAGGGAACATAGAACAGTCTTATTTCCCTTTAAACACTTGTGAATTTGGCAAAGTGTACGTAGCACTAGTTTATTTTTCTTTTAAACTCTTGTGAATGAGGCAAAGGGGACATATCACTAGTTTATTTCCGTTTAAACACTTGTGAATGTGGCAAAGGGGACATATCACTAGTTTATTTCCCTTGAAACACTTGTGGATGTGGTAAAGGGGAAATATCACTAGTTTATTTCCGTTTAAACACTTGTTAATGTGGCAAAGGGGATATATAACTAGTTTATTTCCCTTGAAACACTTGCGAATGTGGCAAAGGGAACATAGAACAGTTTTATTTCCCTTTAAACACTTGTGAATTTGGCAAAGTGTACGTAGCAGTAGTTTATTTCACTTTAAACACTTGTGAATGTGGCAAAGGGGAAATATCACTAGTTTATTTCCGTTTAAACACTTGTGAATGTGGCAAAGGGGATATATAACTAGTTTATTTCCCTTGAAACACTTGCGAATGTGGCAAAGGGAACATAGAACAGTTTTATTTCCCTTTAAACACTTGTGAATTTGGCAAAGTGTACGTAGCACTAGTTTATTTCACTTTAAACTCTTGTGAATGTGGCAAAGGGGACATATCACTAGTTTATTTCCGTTTAAACACTTGTGAATGTGGCAAAGGGGATATATAACTAGTTTATTTCCCTTTAAACACTCGTGAATGTGGCAAAGGGAACATAGAACAGCTTTATTTCCCTTTAAACACTTGTGAATTTGGCAAAGTGTACGTAGCACTAGTTTATTTCACTTTAAACTCTTGTGAATTTGGCAAAGTGTACCTAGCACTAGTTTATTTTTATTTTAAACTCTTGTGAATGAGGCAAAGGGGACATATCACTAGTTTATTTCCGTTTAAACACTTGTGAATGTGGCAAAGGGGACATATCACTAGTTTATTTCCCTTGAAACACTTGTGAATGTGGCAAAGGGGATATATAACTAGTTTATTTCCCTTGAAACACTTGCGAATGTGGCAAAGGGAACATAGAACAGTTTTATTTCCCTTTAAACACTTGTGAATTTGGCAAATTGTACGTAGCAGTAGTTTATTTCCGTTTAAACACTTGTGAATGTGGCAAAGGGGACATATCTCTAGTTTATTTCCGTTTAAACTCTTGTGAATGTGGCAAAGGGGAAATATCACTAGTTTTTTCCCTTGAAACACTTGTGAATGTGGCAAAGATAACAAGTATGTAAGCAACTATTTAATTTGAATGTGCGGTTTAAAACAGGCTATATAAACAAAACACTTTTAAAGCCAATGGATCAACTAAGAGAAATTCTGTTTTAGTTACGTTTTAAGAAATAATTACCATTAATATAATAAAAGTAACGTAACCTAAACTTTTAAACAGTTGTTCATTAAATTTAATTGAAATCCAGTGCCATTCTCTAAAACGTTTAGAGAAATGTATTTGAACCCAAGTGAATGAAAAGTATTTTATTAGCGATTGAAAATTTGTACAAGATATAGGCTATATAAAGAGAGTGTGAACTAATAGAAGGAAAATGAAAAACGGTAGGTTTTCATATATTAGTATAAACACAACTGTCTGAGAAAATTTGTTTTTGGTAATATCTACATACACACATATAATTCAGAGTAAAAATTCATCTTGTAACATAATATTAGTTTGGAGCTTCTATTTTATAAACGTCTGTTTTATAGAATTGTCTAGCCTATCTAATGACATTTGTAACGAGATTTTACCGTTGAAATATTTACTGTATTATTTTTCGTTTTTTTACGAATTAAAATTATTTTTAAACAAATAAAAACTGAAAGCATATGAAGAAATAATAAAAAAAATATGTATAATTTTTTCCTTTGAAGAATTCTTGGAGCTACTTCGAAAACCATTCTCACCTATTCGGGTATTTGCAGTAAAGCTGTGGTAACACCAAGATACAACAATTCTGTAATCCTTCATTCATCCTTTGCTATGCAGACGAGCGGGTAAACATCTGGACTTAGAATTCTTTAAGCCTTTGTTATTGTTACGGTGTTTGGAATTAGCCAAGTTCAGTCCCTGTGCATTTTAGCTTTTACATAAGGGTTTAACATCTGGATATTTGCAATAGGCCTACTAATTATTTTTGTAGTATTGCTGGTTTTGCCAATATTTTCATTGTAATTAAAACTTTATTAGAAAGTAATGAAACTTTATTACCTGTGGTGTTGATATTGTATAGGTTTTATTTATTTAAAATAAAAACCACATCACAGTTGCTCAATGTTCTTACCCAAGCATAGATAGTTTCCTTATAAAAATATGTGTTGCTATAAGTAATACGACGTCATTATCAGTGTAATTGACTGTTTTCGTACAACTGGTTTTTTCTCACAGAATAACACGAGAATTGCTTTAGAAAGTAGATTGTCTGGTGACGTAATACCTGATATTTTTATTCAGTAATAGTCACGGAATGAAAGTTGGTCATTTTGTATAAGAGAATAAATAAAGGTTAATAAAAACTGGACTACTAATGGTGCACGACTAAAACCAGTATTATTGCCTCCATTTCAGACGTTTAATATCTTGGTTATCTAGTCGTACGTTGAGCTGCGTTAATGCTTACGTACACACTACGTCACTTAGGTAGACTTTAACGTTACGTTAAAAATGAATTCTTTGCCACGCTTATATATATATATATATTATAACTTAACTTTTGTTATAATTAATTTTATTTTTAAATGTTATTTATTTACCTTACCTATTAATGTCACACTTCAGGTTTATAAAAGCATTAACAATCTTATCAATTTTTAAACATCACATGCATTTATTCTCTTCAATTAACTCTACACATTATTCCAAATTTATATTAATATTTTGCAGTGACAGGATTGATATCTTAACTAATATTACAATGATAAAAGGTGGACTTCTGAGGCTTTAGATTTCGAATAGAATAACATTAAAAAAGCAGTATTAAAACTTTATTCTTGCTCTCGGGGTCGCTATTACGGGAACTTTGCTTTTAAATTAGAAATGGCGAAACTAGAATAATTTTTATAAATTTTGATGAAATTAAAATTTGTTTTGAACTAAAAGATAGATGCCTGTTGGTTACACTTATATTCAAATAATACTTATTGTTCTGAAGAGTCCCTGGAATCCTGGCTTTGTTCACTTCAGCGCTTACACTTGACACACACACACAAAAAATACTTTTATATTTCAAAAAAAACTTTTACGTCGCACTTTTAAAATTTACTTATAAAAAAACTCTTTACTTAATTTAATCAATTTCTCCCTTTACAACACTTCCACCTGGTCCCCACCAATCTGCCTGCCTTTCTCTGAGACTCTCTTCAAACTTCCTTTTTCTCCCGATCATTTAGTTTTTATTAAAAATCTAATCTTTCTCCCACTACCAATGTTCTTTGTAAGTTCCCACAGTTCTACAATTAGCTAAACCTAACGGTACACGGTTATTTTCCCAGGCTATATCGGCAGCTGGATTTCCCGTCTTAACCACTATGGACCCTTCTCTATTGTCTATGGTTGCCGGACTCAACTTATAGCTTTCCTGGAAAGGATAATGAAATGGTACCTGCTTAGTCCGCACTAGAAAACTATTGGTGTCTTTCTTTGCTAAATCCTATAGATGATTTATTTTAGCAACTAACTTAATTTAATCTGAAGCCTCGTACTTTATGTTATAATATATATATATATATATATATATATATATATATATATATATATATATATATATATGTATGTATGTATGTAGTGTGTGTGTGTCGTTCAAAATCTCTTCAATCGTTAAAAAATACTTTTTATCCATCCACTCAAGTTCAAATATTTTTTTAAAAATTATAGTGGATGACACTTGATGTTGATACAGTTTTGTCAAATAATAATTCATTAAATAAATTTAATTAATTAATCTTAGTTTTACATCAGAGAAAAACTTTTCAAAAAAAAGGGGCAAGGTATGCAAGATAGTTATTCCGTCCAATTTGGCTTAAAATAAATGATAACATTTGATTTCATAAAACAGCTGATTTTTTATTATAGGTTATATGGTAGAACAGCTGTTTTAACGCAAGGGTTATGTTACTTTATTTATACTAATTGTAATTATTTAATAAAAAGTAACTATAATAAATTTTTTTTTGGTTTTCTGAAGTAGGGATCGAATTAATTTTTTTTTCGTTTATTAACTTTCGAATATTTAAGGAAGTTAAAAATCAAATTCAGGTTCTTATAGGGAATTACTTATCCAAAATGTTCTGCACACTCCAAAAAATATACTCCAAGAACATTACGAAATAATATTAAAATGTTTCTTAAAAATTATAAATCGAGAAGGTGACTAAAACAGTAATTTTATAGTCAACATAGGTTAAACCAAATTATTGTTTTTCAAAATTTTTAAATGAAATTGTTTATAAGAAAAGAGAGTTATCTTCACAACGAGGTTAACACGACAACACTTAATGAGCGAACTGTTTCGCACTTCAACTGTGGTTGGGTTCACTTCGTCAATGCTAGACGCGATTCTAGCGAAAAGTCGGAACTGCAATTTCATGCACTTCAAAATGATCGCATGTAACCCGGATGGTAACTATTCATCATATTTTTCCATCCGTGAAGGAACATGTATCAAAATATGCAAAATAAAAAAATGATTAACCAAACTTAACCCTGAGACAGGCCAAAATTAACCCACAGTACAGTGAAACCGAAAATAGAACAGTACCTTTTTACCCAGTGACAATGGAATTCTCACACACCTGGCCACTACAAGAAGCCGCCAGTCTCTAATACTCTCGAAAGTAGATTCGTGAACATAGGCATGCCAAGTAAGATTCTTGTTCGAGGTGAATACAAGAGAATAGTGTTGCAATATACACTATATATATAGTAAGATACATAAGTCTATTATATAAATATAATCTAATCAATATAGGCCTACCTAATCATTTGAAGTAGGGTTAACAGACAAAAAAGTGAAGATTTGTTTTGAAACTCTCATTAATAAGGTTAAAAGGATGTATAGTGGAAAACCAAGAAAATGCAGAACAAAAGAAAAACTTTACGATCTTTATCATTTAACCTGCGCCCACGCGCTGAGCCGCTAGTGACACATGAGCATATAGACATTCCAAAGTACGCGGTTGCTGAAAGGAGATATCTCGGATTGAAAGTGACGTCACGAAAGCTTTAGAGGCGATCAATACTAGTCGCGACATGCCTCTGAAGGGGAAGTTTCCGAAGAGAGGGGGAGAATCAATGCGTGCACTTGTAGACTTGCGCTGTTATAAATCCGGACAACGCTGGCTCCACGTGTTCCCGTTGTCATTAAAAACAGCTGTTCTGTGAGATGCTACGGAATTATGTATAAGCTTATGGCTGGACTTCAATAAATAATATAACCTAATAATATGCCGCAATATGCTGTATAATATTCTAAAATTTTGCATTTATTCCTATTTAATGTAACCTGTTTTTATAACTGTACAAGCATGTATGGTCAACATGAGGTTGTAGCCTACAAGAATGACAGCATAAAAGCGAGTAGTAATGTTACAAGTCGGTATGTTTACGTGATTCTTATTTTTGACATTTAAAAATAATTACAATTAATGTTAATTAAGCAACGAATAAAGGTGCAATGATATTAGCTTAATGTAGTGAGGAACAATCACATTATGCTTGTTTTGGTGAGGTACAGTGGCATTAGCTTAATGTAGTGAGGAACAATCACATTATGCTTGTTTTGGTGAGGTACAGTGGCATTAGCTTAATGTAGTGAGGAACAATCACATTATGCTTGCTTTGGTGAGGTACAGTGGCATTAGCTTAATGTAGTGAGGAACAATCACATTATGCTTGCTTTGGTGAGGTACAGTGGCATTAGCTTAATGTAGTGAAGAACAATCACATTATGCTTGCTTTGGTGAGGTACAGTGGCATTAGCTTAATGTAGTGAGGAACAATCACATTATGCTTGTTTTGGTGAGGTACAGTGGCATTAGCTTAATGTAGTGAGGAACAATCACATTATGCTTGCTTTGGTGAGGTACAGTGGCATTAGCTTAATGTAGTGAGGAACAATCACATTATGCTTGCTTTGGTGAGGTACAGTGGCATTAGCTTAATGTAGTGAGGAACAATCACATTATGCTTGCTTTGGTGAGGTACAGTGGCATTAGCTTAATGTAGTGAGGAACAATCACATTATGCTTGCTTTGGTGAGGTACAGTGGCATTAGCTTAATGTAGTGAAGAACAATCACATTATGCTTGCTTTGGTGAGGTACAGTGGCATTAGCTTAATGTAGTGAGGAACAATCACATTATGCTTGTTTTGGTGAGGTACAGTGGTATTAGCTTAATGTAGTGAGGAACAATCACATTATGCTTGCTTTGGTGAGGTACAGTGGCATTAGCTTAATGTAGTGAGGAACAATCACATTATGCTTGTTTTGGTGAGGTACAGTGGCATTAGCTTAATGTAGTGAGGAACAATCACATTATGCTTGCTTTGGTGAGGTACAGTGGCATTAGCTTAATGTAGTGAGGAACAATCACATTATGCTTGCTTTGGTGAGGTACAGTGGCATTAGCTTAATGTAGTGAAGAACAATCACATTATGCTTGCTTTGGTGAGGTACAGTGGCATTAGCTTAATGTAGTGAGGAACAATCACATTATGCTTGTTTTGGTGAGGTACAGTGGTATTAGCTTAATGTAGTGAGGAACAATCACATTATGCTTGTTTTGGTGAGGTACAGTGGCATTAGCTTAATGTAGTGAGGAACAATCACATTATGCTTGTTTTGGTGAGGTACAGTGGTATTAGCTTAATGTAGTGAGGAACAATCACATTATGCTTGTTTTGGTGAGGTACAGTGGCATTAGCTTAATGTAGTGAAGAACAATCACATTATGCTTGCTTTGGTGAGGTACAGTGGCATTAGCTTAATGTAGTGAGGAACAATCACATTATGCTTGTTTTGGTGAGGTACAGTGGCATTAGCTTAATGTAGTGAGGAACAATCACATTACGCTTGTTTTGGTGAGGTACAGTGGCATTAGCTTAATGTAGTGAGGAACAATCACATTATGCTTGTTTTGGTGAGGTACAGTGGCATTAGCTTAATGTAGTGAGGAACAATCACATTATGCTTGTTTTGGTGAGGTACAGTGGCATTAGCTTAATGTAGTGTGGAACAATCACATTATGCTTGCTTTGGTGAGGTACAGTGGCATTAGCTTAATGTAGTGAGGAACAATCACATTATGCTTGCTTTGGTGAGGTACAGTGGGATTAGCTTAATGTAGTGAGGAACAATCACATTATGCTTGTTTTGGTGAGGTACAGTGGCATTAGCTTAATGTAGTGAGGAACAATCACATTATGCTTGCTTTGGTGAGGTACAGTGGCATTAGCTTAATGTAGTGAGGAACAATCACATTATGCTTGCTTTGGTGAGGTACAGTGGCATTAGCTTAATGTAGTGAGGAACAATCACATTATGCTTGCTTTGGTGAGGTACAGTGGCATTAGCTTAATGTAGTGAGGAACAATCACATTATGCTTGCTTTGGTGAGGTACAGTGGCATTAGCTTAATGTAGTGAGGAACAATCACATTATGCTTGCTTTGGTGAGGTACAGTGGCATTAGCTTAATGTAGTGAGGAACAATCACATTATGCTTGCTTTGGTGAGGTACAGTGGCATTAGCTTAATGTAGTGAGGAACAATCACATTATGCTTGCTTTGGTGAGGTACAGTGGCATTAGCTTAATGTAGTGAGGAACAATCACATTATGCTTGTTTTGATGAGGTACAGTGGCATTAGCTTAATGTAGTGAGGAACAATCACATTATGCTTGCTTTGGTGAGGTACAGTGGCATTAGCTTAATGTAGTGAGGAACAATCACATTATGCTTGCTTTGGTGAGGTACAGTGGCATTAGCTTAATGTAGTGAGGAACAATCACATTATGCTTGCTTTGGTGAGGTACAGTGGCATTAGCTTAATGTAGTGAGGAACAATCACATTATGCTTGCTTTGGTGAGGTACAGTGGCATTAGCTTAATGTAGTGAGGAACAATCACATTATGCTTGTTTTGATGAGGTACAGTGGCATTAGCTTAATGTAGTGAGGAACAATCACATTATGCTTGCTTTGGTGAGGTACAGTGGCATTAGCTTAATGTAGTGAGGAACAATCACATTATGCTTGCTTTGGTGAGGTACAGTGGCATTAGCTTAATGTAGTGAGGAACAATCACATTATGCTTGCTTTGGTGAGGTACAGTGGCATTAGCTTAATGTAGTGAGGAAGAATCACATTATGCTTGCTTTGGTGAGGTACAGTGGCATTAGCTTAATGTAGTGAGGAACAATCACATTATGCTTGCTTTGGTGAGGTACAGTGGCATTAGCTTAATGTAGTGAGGAACAATCACATTATGCTTGTTTTGGTGAGGTACAGTGGCATTAGCTTAATGTAGTGAGGAACAATCACATTATGCTTGTTTTGGTGAGGTACAGTGGCATTAGCTTAATGTAGTGAGGAACAATCACATTATGCTTGTTTTGGTGAGGTACAGTGGCATTAGCTTAATGTAGTGAGGAACAATCACATTATGCTTGTTTTGGTGAGGTACAGTGGCATTAGCTTAATGTAGGGAGGAACAATCACATTATGCTTGTTTTGGTGAGGTACAGTGGCATTAGCTTAATGTAGGGAGGAACAATCACATTATGCTTGCTTTGGTGAGGTACAGTGGCATTAGCTAATGTAGTGAGGAACAATCACATTATGCTTGTTTTGATGAGGTACAGTGACATTAGCTTAATGTAGTGAGGAACAATCACATTATGCTTGCTTTGGTGAGGTACAGTGGCATTAGCTTAACGTAGTGAGGAACAATCACATTATGCTTGTTTTGATGAGGTACAGTGGCATTAGCTTAATGTAGTGAGGAACAATCACATTATGCTTGCTTTGGTGAGGTACAGTGGCATTAGCTTAATGTAGTGAGGAACAATCACATTATGCTTGTTTTAGTGAGGTACAGTGGTATTAGCTTAATGTAGTGAGGAACAATCACATTATGCTTGCTTTGGTGAGGTACAGTGGCATTAGCTTAATGTAGTGAGGAACAATCACATTATGCTTGCTTTGGTGAGGTACAGTGGCATTAGCTTAATGTAGTGAGGAACAATCACATTATGCTTGCTTTGGTGAGGTACAGTGGCATTAGCTTAATGTAGTGAAGAACAATCACATTATGCTTGCTTTGGTGAGGTACAGTGGCATTAGCTTAATGTAGTGAGGAACAATCACATTATGCTTGTTTTGGTGAGGTACAGTGGTATTAGCTTAATGTAGTGAGGAACAATCACATTATGCTTGCTTTGGTGAGGTACAGTGGCATTAGCTTAATGTAGTGAGGAACAATCACATTATGCTTGTTTTGGTGAGGTACAGTGGCATTAGCTTAATGTAGTGAGGAACAATCACATTATGCTTGCTTTGGTGAGGTACAGTGGCATTAGCTTAATGTAGTGAGGAACAATCACATTATGCTTGCTTTGGTGAGGTACAGTGGCATTAGCTTAATGTAGTGAAGAACAATCACATTATGCTTGCTTTGGTGAGGTACAGTGGCATTAGCTTAATGTAGTGAGGAACAATCACATTATGCTTGTTTTGGTGAGGTACAGTGGTATTAGCTTAATGTAGTGAGGAACAATCACATTATGCTTGTTTTGGTGAGGTACAGTGGCATTAGCTTAATGTAGTGAGGAACAATCACATTATGCTTGTTTTGGTGAGGTACAGTGGTATTAGCTTAATGTAGTGAGGAACAATCACATTATGCTTGTTTTGGTGAGGTACAGTGGCATTAGCTTAATGTAGTGAAGAACAATCACATTATGCTTGCTTTGGTGAGGTACAGTGGCATTAGCTTAATGTAGTGAGGAACAATCACATTATGCTTGTTTTGGTGAGGTACAGTGGCATTAGCTTAATGTAGTGAGGAACAATCACATTACGCTTGTTTTGGTGAGGTACAGTGGCATTAGCTTAATGTAGTGAGGAACAATCACATTATGCTTGTTTTGGTGAGGTACAGTGGCATTAGCTTAATGTAGTGAGGAACAATCACATTATGCTTGTTTTGGTGAGGTACAGTGGCATTAGCTTAATGTAGTGTGGAACAATCACATTATGCTTGCTTTGGTGAGGTACAGTGGCATTAGCTTAATGTAGTGAGGAACAATCACATTATGCTTGCTTTGGTGAGGTACAGTGGGATTAGCTTAATGTAGTGAGGAACAATCACATTATGCTTGTTTTGGTGAGGTACAGTGGCATTAGCTTAATGTAGTGAGGAACAATCACATTATGCTTGCTTTGGTGAGGTACAGTGGCATTAGCTTAATGTAGTGAGGAACAATCACATTATGCTTGCTTTGGTGAGGTACAGTGGCATTAGCTTAATGTAGTGAGGAACAATCACATTATGCTTGCTTTGGTGAGGTACAGTGGCATTAGCTTAATGTAGTGAGGAACAATCACATTATGCTTGCTTTGGTGAGGTACAGTGGCATTAGCTTAATGTAGTGAGGAACAATCACATTATGCTTGCTTTGGTGAGGTACAGTGGCATTAGCTTAATGTAGTGAGGAACAATCACATTATGCTTGCTTTGGTGAGGTACAGTGGCATTAGCTTAATGTAGTGAGGAACAATCACATTATGCTTGCTTTGGTGAGGTACAGTGGCATTAGCTTAATGTAGTGAGGAACAATCACATTATGCTTGTTTTGATGAGGTACAGTGGCATTAGCTTAATGTAGTGAGGAACAATCACATTATGCTTGCTTTGGTGAGGTACAGTGGCATTAGCTTAATGTAGTGAGGAACAATCACATTATGCTTGCTTTGGTGAGGTACAGTGGCATTAGCTTAATGTAGTGAGGAACAATCACATTATGCTTGCTTTGGTGAGGTACAGTGGCATTAGCTTAATGTAGTGAGGAACAATCACATTATGCTTGCTTTGGTGAGGTACAGTGGCATTAGCTTAATGTAGTGAGGAACAATCACATTATGCTTGTTTTGATGAGGTACAGTGGCATTAGCTTAATGTAGTGAGGAACAATCACATTATGCTTGCTTTGGTGAGGTACAGTGGCATTAGCTTAATGTAGTGAGGAACAATCACATTATGCTTGCTTTGGTGAGGTACAGTGGCATTAGCTTAATGTAGTGAGGAACAATCACATTATGCTTGCTTTGGTGAGGTACAGTGGCATTAGCTTAATGTAGTGAGGAACAATCACATTATGCTTGCTTTGGTGAGGTACAGTGGCATTAGCTTAATGTAGTGAGGAACAATCACATTATGCTTGCTTTGGTGAGGTACAGTGGCATTAGCTTAATGTAGTGAGGAACAATCACATTATGCTTGTTTTGGTGAGGTACAGTGGCATTAGCTTAATGTAGTGAGGAACAATCACATTATGCTTGTTTTGGTGAGGTACAGTGGCATTAGCTTAATGTAGTGAGGAACAATCACATTATGCTTGTTTTGGTGAGGTACAGTGGCATTAGCTTAATGTAGTGAGGAACAATCACATTATGCTTGTTTTGGTGAGGTACAGTGGCATTAGCTTAATGTAGGGAGGAACAATCACATTATGCTTGTTTTGGTGAGGTACAGTGGCATTAGCTTAATGTAGGGAGGAACAATCACATTATGCTTGCTTTGGTGAGGTACAGTGGCATTAGCTAATGTAGTGAGGAACAATCACATTATGCTTGTTTTGATGAGGTACAGTGACATTAGCTTAATGTAGTGAGGAACAATCACATTATGCTTGCTTTGGTGAGGTACAGTGGCATTAGCTTAACGTAGTGAGGAACAATCACATTATGCTTGTTTTGATGAGGTACAGTGGCATTAGCTTAATGTAGTGAGGAACAATCACATTATGCTTGCTTTGGTGAGGTACAGTGGCATTAGCTTAATGTAGTGAGGAACAATCACATTATGCTTGTTTTAGTGAGGTACAGTGGCATTAGCTTAATGTAGTGAGGAACAATCACATTATGCTTGCTTTGGTGAGGTACAGTGGCATTAGCTTAATGTAGTGAGGAACAATCACATTATGCTTGCTTTGGTGAGGTACAGTGGCATTAGCTTAATGTAGTGAGGAACAATCACATTATGCTTGCTTTGGTGAGGTACAGTGGCATTAGCTTAATGTAGTGAGGAACAATCACATTATGCTTGTTTTGGTGAGGTACAGTGGCATTAGCTTAATGTAGTGAGGAACAATCACATTATGCTTGCTTTGGTGAGGTACAGTGGCATTAGCTTAATGTAGTGAGGAACAATCACATTATGCTTGTTTTGGTGAGGTACAGTGGCATTAGCTTAATGTAGTGAGGAACAATCACATTATGCTTGCTTTGGTGAGGTACAGTGGCATTAGCTTAATGTAGTGAGGAACAATCACATTATGCTTGCTTTGGTGAGGTACAGTGGCATTAGCTTAATGTAGTGAGGAACAATCACATTATGCTTGTTTTGGTGAGGTACAGTGGCATTAGCTTAATGTAGTGAGGAACAATCACATTATGCTTGCTTTGGTGAGGTACAGTGGCATTAGCTTAATGTAGTGAGGAACAATCACATTATGCTTGCTTTGGTGAGGTACAGTGGCATTAGCTTAATGTAGTGAGGAACAATCACATTATGCTTGTTTTGGTGAGGTACAGTGGCATTAGCTTAATGTAGTGAGGAACAATCACATTATGCTTGCTTTGGTGAGGTACAGTGGCATTAGCTTAATGTAGTGAGGAACAATCACATTATGCTTGCTTTGGTGAGGTACAGTGGCATTAGCTTAATGTAGTGAGGAACAATCACATTATGCTTGTTTTGGTGAGGTACAGTGGCATTAGCTTAATGTAGTGAGGAACAATCACATTATGCTTGCTTTGGTGAGGTACAGTGGCATTAGCTTAATGTAGTGAGGAACAATCACATTATGCTTGCTTTGGTGAGGTACAGTGGCATTAGCTTAATGTAGTGAGGAACAATCACATTATGCTTGCTTTGGTGAGGTACAGTGGCATTAGCTTAATGTAGTGAGGAACAATCACATTATGCTTGCTTTGGTGAGGTACAGTGGCATTAGCTTAATGTAGTGAGGAACAATCACATTATGCTTGTTTTGGTGAGGTACAGTGGCATTAGCTTAATGTAGTGAGGAACAATCACATTATGCTTGCTTTGGTGAGGTACAGTGGCATTAGCTTAATGTAGTGAGGAACAATCACATTATGCTTGCTTTGGTGAGGTACAGTGGCATTAGCTTAATGTAGTGAGGAACAATCACATTATGCTTGCTTTGGTGAGGTACAGTGGCATTAGCTTAATGTAGTGAGGAACAATCACATTATGCTTGCTTTGGTGAGGTACAGTGGCATTAGCTTAATGTAGTGAGGAACAATCACATTATGCTTGCTTTGGTGAGGTACAGTGGCATTAGCTTAATGTAGTGAGGAACAATCACATTATGCTTGCTTTGGTGAGGTACAGTGGCATTAGCTTAATGTAGTGAGGAACAATCACATTATGCTTGCTTTGGTGAGGTACAGTGGCATTAGCTTAATGTAGTGAGGAACAATCACATTATGCTTGCTTTGGTGAGGTACAGTGGCATTAGCTTAATGTAGTGAGGAACAATCACATTATGCTTGTTTTGGTGAGGTACAGTGGCATTAGCTTAATGTAGTGAGGAACAATCACATTATGCTTGTTTTGGTGAGGTACAGTGGCATTAGCTTAATGTAGTGAGGAACAATCACATTATGCTTGTTTTGGTGAGGTACAGTGGCATTAGCTTAATGTAGTGAGGAACAATCACATTATGCTTGTTTTGGTGAGGTACAGTGGCATTAGCTTAATGTAGTGAGGAACAATCACATTATGCTTGTTTTGGTGAGGTACAGTGGCATTAGCTTAATGTAGGGAGGAACAATCACATTATGCTTGCTTTGGTGAGGTACAGTGGCATTAGCTAATGTAGTGAGGAACAATCACATTATGCTTGTTTTGATGAGGTACAGTGACATTAGCTTAATGTAGTGAGGAACAATCACATTATGCTTGCTTTGGTGAGGTACAGTGGCATTAGCTTAACGTAGTGAGGAACAATCACATTATGCTTGCTTTGGTGAGGTACAGTGGCATTAGCTTAACGTAGTGAGGAACAATCACATTATGCTTGTTTTAGTGAGGTACAGTGGCATTAGCTTAATGTAGTGAGGAACAATCACATTATGCTTGTTTTGGTGAGGTACAGTGGCATTAGCTTAATGTAGTGAGGAACAATCACATTATGCTTGCTTTGGTGAGGTACAGTGGCATTAGCTTAATGTAGTGAGGAACAATCACATTATGCTTGTTTTGGTGAGGTACAGTGGCATTAGCTTAATGTAGTGAGGAACAATCACATTATGCTTGCTTTGGTGAGGTACAGTGGCATTAGCTTAATGTAGTGAGGAACAATCACATTATGCTTGCTTTGGTGAGGTACAGTGGCATTAGCTTAATGTAGTGAGGAACAATCACATTATGCTTGTTTTGGTGAGGTACAGTGGCATTAGCTTAATGTAGTGAGGAACAATCACATTATGCTTGCTTTGGTGAGGTACAGTGGCATTAGCTTAATGTAGTGAGGAACAATCACATTATGCTTGCTTTGGTGAGGTACAGTGGCATTAGCTTAATGTAGTGAGGAACAATCACATTATGCTTGTTTTGGTGAGGTACAGTGGCATTAGCTTAATGTAGTGAGGAACAATCACATTATGCTTGTTTTGGTGAGGTACAGTGGCATTAGCTTAATGTAGTGAGGAACAATCACATTATGCTTGCTTTGGTGAGGTACAGTGGCATTAGCTTAATGTAGTGAGGAACAATCACATTATGCTTGTTTTGGTGAGGTACAGTGGCATTAGCTTTATGTAGTGAGGAACAATCACATTATGCTTGCTTTGGTGAGGTACAGTGGCATTAGCTTAATGTAGTGAGGAACAATCACATTATGCTTGCTTTGGTGAGGTACAGTGGCATTAGCTTAATGTAGTGAGGAACAATCACATTATGCTTGCTTTGGTGAGGTACAGTGGCATTAGCTTAATGTAGTGAGGAACAATCACATTATGCTTGCTTTGGTGAGGTACAGTGGCATTAGCTTAATGTAGTGAGGAACAATCACATTATGCTTGTTTTGGTGAGGTACAGTGGCATTAGCTTAATGTAGTGAGGAACAATCACATTATGCTTGCTTTGGTGAGGTACAGTGGCATTAGCTTAATGTAGTGAGGAACAATCACATTATGCTTGCTTTGGTGAGGTACAGTGGCATTAGCTTAATGTAGTGAGGAACAATCACATTATGCTTGCTTTGGTGAGGTACAGTGGCATTAGCTTAATGTAGTGAGGAACAATCACATTATGCTTGCTTTGGTGAGGTACAGTGGCATTAGCTTAATGTAGTGAGGAACAATCACATTATGCTTGTTTTGGTGAGGTACAGTGGCATTAGCTTAATGTAGTGAGGAACAATCACATTATGCTTGCTTTAGTGATGTACAATAACATCATGCTTGATTTAGTGATGTACAATAACATCATGCTTGATTTAGTGAAGTACAATAACATCATGCTTGATTTAGTGATGTACAATAACATCATGCTTGATTTAGTGAGGTACAATAACATCATGCTTGATTTAGTGATGTACAATAACATCATGCTTGATTTAGTGAAGTACAATAACATCATGCTTGATTTAGTGAGGTACAATAACATCTTACTAGATTTGTTGACGTACAATCACATTATACTTGCTTTGGTGAGGTATAGTCACGACATGCCTATTTGTTTAGGTATAGTCATATCATGCTCTTTTTGTTGAGGTACAGTCACTACATACTAGTTTTGGTGAGATACAATCACTTCATGATTGTTTTAGTGAGGTACAATAATATCATACTAGATTTGGAGACGTATAATGACATCATGTTTGCTTTGTTGTGGTGTAATCACATCATACCTATTTGGTGAGGTACAATCATATCATGCTTGATTTGATGTGTTCAGTTAACGTTTGATTGTATCTCTAACATTGCTCCAAAACGTACACTAAACCAAATGGTAAGTGAACTATTGCTCGTGTTCCTATGACATTGCGAATGAAACTTTTTCCCAAACTTTTATATAGTTTAACCATAATTTGTCATAACTATGAAAATAATTAATATAAGGTTTTACACATTATGCTCTACCAAAATCGGCAGGATGTAACTCGAAAAATCCCCCCCCCCCAGACTACATCACTTCATAGTCAATAATGCGCTGTATACATTACGGAATAGAGTAATTGTGACCACATCTTAAGACTAACGCAATAAACTCTTCCATTCACTTTTACTAACTTTAACGTCTGTTTTACTTAAAGCTATAAGCCTCACATTACTGATATGCTGCAACCAATGTAGTAAACTAGCCGACACATTCCTAGACACTTGAATAATATGACGTCAAGGATTAATTTCTAAACCAACCGTAGCGGGCGCAATATCTTCTCATACATTTTATAGCCAAATGAAATCTGTTGTCTTCACGTAAACCTGCTTTACATATGACTTACAGGTCTAATAATTACGTTAGTAATAAAAGTCCAAGTGTTCCCATTATCCTTACACACGTGAAATAATGTTTGACTCATAAAATTACACATATCCTATAGCTTATATGATTGATTATATGCAGAGTTTCACTATACTGCCCCCACACTCGTTCGACAGGTTTCTTTCAGATGTGCGAAGCTGCGCGTACTACACATCTATCTGACTCTCCCTCCCCCTCCTCTCTGCTCGAGCTCTTCATACTCGTCAACTACTTCGCGATCGTAGCGTCAGTTTGCAGAAACTCATTTCTTTAGATCTGAAGTTTTAATATGGAAACATTTTGTCCTTATAAATAGTGAAACTGAGTGTAATAGAAATACCTTTAGCAACGTATATAGAATTATATGCAGTGTTTGTTTCAATTACAAAATTGAAGTGAAACTCTCCCTTCTTTCCTCCACCCATACGATAACATTCAGCAGCTACAAAACTGAAGTCAAACTCTCTCTTTTTTCCTCCACCCATACGATAACATTCAGCAGCTACAAAATTGAAGTGAAACTCTCTCTTTTTTCCTCCACCCATACGATAACATTCAGCAGCTACAAAACTGAAGTCAAACTCTCTCTTTTTTCCTCCACCCATACGATAACATTCAGCAGCTACAAAACTGAAGTCAAACTCTCCCTTTTTTCCTCCACCCATACGATAACATTCAGCAGCTACAAAACTGAAGTCAAACTCTCTTTTTTCCTCCACCCATACGATAACATTCAGCAGCTACAAAACTGAAGTCAAACTCTCTCTTTTTTCCTCCACCCATACGATAACATTCAGCAGCTACAAAATTGAAGTGAAACTCTCTCTTTTTTCCTCCACCCATACGATAACATTCAGCAGCTACAAAACTGAAGTCAAACTCTCTCTTTTTTCCTCCACCCATACGATAACATTCAGCAGCTACAAAACTGAAGTCAAACTCTCTCTTTTTTCCTCCACCCATACGATAACATTCAGCAGCTACAAAACTGAAGTCAAACTCTCCCTTCTTTCCTCCACCCATACGATAACCTTCAGCAGCTACCAAACTGAAGTCAAACTCTCTCTTTTTTCCTCCACCCATACGATAACATTCAGCAGCTACAAAACTGAAGTCAAACTCTCTCTTTTTTCCTCCACCCATACGATAACATTCAGCAGCTACAAAACTGAAGTCAAACTCTCCCTTTTTTCCTCCACCCATACGATAACATTCAGCAGCTACAAAACTGAAGTCAAACTCTCTCTTTTTTCCCCCACCCATACGATAACATTCAGCAGCTACAAAACTGAAGTCAAACTCTCTCTTTTTTCCTCCACCCATACGATAACATTCAGCAGCTACAAAATTGAAGTGAAACTCTCTCTTTTTTCCTCCACCCATACGATAACATTCAGCAGCTACAAAACTGAAGTCAAACTCTCTCTTTTTTCCTCCACCCATACGATAACATTCAGCAGCTACAAAATTGAAGTGAAACTCTCTATTTTTTCCTCCACCCATACGATAACATTCAGCAGCTACAAAACTGAAGTCAAACTCTCTCTTTTTTCCTCCACCCATACGATAATATTCAGCAGCTACAAAACTGAAGTCAAACTCTCTCTTTTTTCCTCCACCCATACGATAACATTCAGCAGCTGCAAAACTGAAGTGAAACTCTCCCTTCTTTCCTCCACCCATACGATAACATTCAGCAGCTACAAAATTGAAGTGAAACTCTCTCTTTTTTCCTCCACCCATACGATAACATTCAGCAGCTACAAAACTGAAGTCAAACTCTCCCTTCTTTCCTCCACCCATACGATAACATTCAGCAGCTACAAAATTGAAGTGAAACTCTCTCTTTTTTCCTCCACCCATACGATAACATTCAGCAGCTACAAAACTGAAGTCAAACTCTCCCTTCTTTCCTCCACCCATACGATAACATTCAGCAGCTACAAAACTGAAGTCAAACTCTCCCTTCTTTCCTCCACCCATACGATAACATTCAGCAGCTACAAAATTGAAGTGAAACTCTCCCTTCTTTCCTCCACCCATACGATAACATTCAGCAGCTACAAAACTGAAGTCAAACTCTCCCTTCTTTCCTCCACCCATACGATAACATTCAGCAGCTACAAAACTGAAGTCAAACTCTCCCTTCTTTCCTCCACCCATACGATAACATTCAGCAGCTACAAAATTGAAGTGAAACTCTCCCTTCTTTCCTCCACCCATACGATAACATTCAGCAGCTACAAAACTGAAGTGAAACTCTCCCTTCTTTCCTCCACCCATACGATAACATTCAGCAGCTACAAAACTGAAGTCAAACTCTCCCTTCTTTCCTCCACCCATACGATAACATTCAGCAGCTACAAAACTGAAGTCAAACTCTCCCTTCTTTCCTCCACCCATACGATAACATTCAGCAGCTACAAAATTGAAGTGAAACTCTCCCTTCTTTCCTCCACCCATACGATAACATTCAGCAGCTACAAAACTGAAGTGAAACTCTCCCTTCTTTCCTCCACCCATACGATAACATTCAGCAGCTACAAAATTGAAGTGAAACTCTCCCTTCTTTCCTCCACCCATACGATAACATTCAGCAGCTACAAAACTGAAGTCAAACTCTCCCTTCTTTCCTCCACCCATACGATAACATTCAGCAGCTACAAAGCTGAAGTCAAACTCTCCCTTCTTTCCTCCACCCATACGATAACATTCAGCAGCTACAAAACTGAAGTCAAACTCTCCCTTCTTTCCTCCACCAATACGATAACATTCAGCAGCTACAAAATTGAAGTGAAACTCTCCCTTCTTTCCTCCACCCATACGATAACATTCAGCAGCTACAAAACTGAAGTCAAACTCTCCCTTCTTTCCTCCACCCATACGATAACATTCAGCAGCTACAAAACTGAAGTCAAACTCTCCCTTCTTTCCTCCACCCATACGATAACATTCAGCAGCTACAAAACTGAAGTCAAACTCTCCCTTCTTTCCTCCACCCATACGATAACATTCAGCAGCTACAAAATTGAAGTGAAACTCTCCCTTCTTTCCTCCAACCATACGATAACCTTCAGCAGCTACAAAACTGAAGTCAAACTCTCCCTTCTTTCCTCCACCCATACGATAACATTCAGCAGCTACAAAACTGAAGTCAAACTCTCCCTTCTTTCCTCCACCCATACGATAACATTCAGCAGCTACAAAATGGAAGTGAAACTCTCCCTTCTTTCCTCCACCCATACGATAACATTCAGCAGCTACAAAACTGAAGTCAAACTCTCTCTTTTTTCCTCCACCCATACGATAACATTCAGCAGCTACAAAACTGAAGTCAAACTCTCCCTTCTTTCCTCCACCCATACGATAACATTCAGCAGCTACAAAACTGAAGTCAAACTCTCCCTTCTTTCCTCCACCCATACGATAACATTCAGCAGCTACAAAACTGAAGTCAAACTCTCCCTTCTTTCCTCCACCCATACGATAACAACCCCACTTAAAGCCTGACTCTAGTGTGATTTTACCTAAGGCCTTTCTCCAGGGTGGCTTTACTTAAGGGCTGGCTTCGGGATGGCTTTACCTGAGGCCATGCTCCAAGGTTGTTCTAACTAAGGTCTGACTCCATGGTAGCTTTACCTAAGGCCTGGCTCCTAGGTGGCTTTACCTCAAGCACGACTCCAGGGTAACTTTTACCTAAGACCCCGACTCCAGGGACCGACTTTTTTTGGCAATCTGATATATTATTAAACACTACCACCTGGTAAACCCACCCCCACATCTCACCAACACATACTCTAAAGAAACCCCATACAGTTGTTTAGTCATTTCATCTAACCGATCATTTTTTTTGCAATCTGATATATTATTTAAAACTACCCCCAGGTGAATCCACCCCCACATCTAGCCAAAATGGACTCTAAACATACCGCATACAGTTGTTTAGTCATTTGATCTAACCGATCAATTTTTTGCGATTTCATATATTATTTAAAACTACCCCCAGGTGAACCCACCCCACCTCTATCCAAAATACACTCTATCTCAACCCTAACACGCAACACACATTTTTCCAAAAACTACCCCAAACCCCGAATCCACCTCCGGAGCAACCCCCAGGGCAGCTCCCAAACGTACCTAGATTCCACCCCAACACACAACACACTTAGGGGTGGGTTAGGTTAGCTGCAATCTCTAACTGACTTAAGTTACTGCTTCAAGGCCAACTCCCCTACCACTTTTTTTTTGCCAAAGTAGCCCCCGTAACTACTTTTGTAATAGATTAATAACAATGATTTATATTTAATGATTAACAATAAAAACGTTATATAATGATGTAATCGGTTTATAATTAATAATATGATTACATAATAGACTTTTCCAATGATTGTAATAATGATTGAAAGTAAAAATAATCATTATAATTTTTAAAAAATATTTAATAACTAAGTAATAATCTATTTACACAATACAAGCGTAAGTAATGATCACAGGTCAATTTGGTTTATCGGAGTGAGGACAAGGACGAATGGATTTCTTCCGTTTCCGGTCTACCTCCTCTCTGAGCGGCGTTACAGTTGGCTTGCCGCCAAGATAGTTGTAACATCATCACTGCCGCGTCGTCTCCAAAAGAACAATGGCGTTACTAGAGCTGCGGTTGTTACAAGCTTTCATCTGTTTTAAAGTTTATTCAACTGCTGACCTCAGGCGGGATCCCACCGTAACACAGATGGCGCTAGTAATGCTTCCATTAGCCGCATTTTAATTTGATTCTATTAGTGAATACGACAGTACTATTGTCATTGCGTCTTAGTAGAACTGCTAAAAAATTAAGTTAAATAAAACGTTTAATGAATCTTGTTTGAGTGTAACACTCCCCTCCCCGAACAGTTGTTACCAACACTCGGCATTGTGTTTGGGGAAGAAAGACGGTGGTGACAAGGCGTATCTGGTTCTTACGACTTTCCTCCTTGTCTACGAACACAACGATAGATCCTTATGAGCATTTGAAACCTCTATCCTCACGAATCTAACTCCAAACTCGTGACTACCGCCAGGATGGCTAGCGTCAGGCCCTAGGCAGGGCGTGCACGACCGGTGGTATCAGTATGTAAGAGCCTTACGACCTTTTTGTAAGGCTTAGACCGGTTACCGATCCACAACTGGGACGAGACGAACTCCAAACTCGTGACTACCGCCAGGATGGCTAGCGTCAGGCTCTAGGCAGGGCGTGCCACGACCAGTGGTATCAGTATGTAAGAGTCTTACGACCTTTTTGTAAGGCCTACACTGGTTACCGATCCGCAACTGGGACGAGATGAACTCCAACCAGACCAGTAGAACCTTCCGAACGATGAGGTTTCCCAATACCCCGTCTGATAAGTTCGGTCCAGGTAGTGCAATCAGACCTTTATCCGCTCTCGGTTGGCCTTACCTAAGGGCCGGCCCACAGACTCGCGACTAGGTGGGCAACAACTAGACTTAATGTTTAAATTCCCATCTTCTTCTAGCTTTGTGGGTTTCAAATCGAATTCACTCTATATTGCATAGGCCTACTGGTTTTAATTCCCTTCATTGAGCAACTGAACTTTCTCAGATTCCCTCTCATAGACTTGATCTTTTGCCCTAAAGTGTAGTTTGTGTTGATAAATGATTTATTTACAAAATATTGTCGAATAGCCTAGGAATTGGACTTCCGTCCAGTCATGACAACTTTAACGGCATACTGACAATGTGGCAACGTCGCTCGAACTTGCAATTTACCTACTTCCAAATATCCTTCTAATTTTAAGTTAGGCCTAATTATTTAAACATTATAATGGGATGAAATTTACATAAACGGATCAATTTTCTTCATTCCCGACAATTTTGTATTGTAATTCAATTCTAGTTGGTTTGCTATATCAACGTATTGGCACTAATTTTTAATTAGTGAAATAAGTTGTGACCGAAGAAAGGACACAATAATCCTCTGGAAATACGTGAAACTTAGGTAGCCTAAGGGGTGTCTAACCGTTGTCGGTACGACCTTCTTTGCTTTGACCAACAAACGTTATAAGATCTAAATATTATGAGCTTTCTTAATTATTTGTTACTATTTTAATGGTTTTCTCATTGTTGGGACTATATTTTAAAAAATATAATATTTGTAGTTGAAAAACGTTAAGTAGATTCGAAAATTTAGCTTCAAAATTAGCCAAATTTATTTGTACATTACCGATTGTTTAAAATTGTAACTAATACGGATCCGTTTACTAAGGGTAGCAGTGTTAAAACCTCCTTCGCCTCGATAAAGTCAAATGAGATTTTGTGGTTCTGTCCGACAGACAAGTTGAAAAACAACGAGTAGATTGGAAGATTTAGCTTCAAAACTAGCCAAATTTATTTGTACATTAGCGACTGTTCAAAATTGTAATTCATAAGGATATGTTTTTTTTATTATAACTCAACGAAAGCAAATATTATTAAAGTCACCTTGGTTATTGAAAATTAAAACGCGGTTTTGAGGTTATGTACGAGAAATAAATACAACCATCCAGCATTTTAGTGATGCTTGAGCGACCGGCCTACACGTTTCTGAAGACAGTTGAATATTATTTCCAGTCACATGAGCCCTTTTTGTGCCCTCTCCCTTCCCAGACAATAAGGTATTCCACCCGTCCCTCGCACCACTTCCGGCTCCCCCACTCCTTTTTAGGTTCGCCTAACCAGCGTTTTGCATAAGTATTGTAACTTATGTAAAATTTAAAAGCGAAACTAGCAATCAATTCACATGGGAAGGCAGAAATGACTAAACGTACTGGGCTCAGTACGTGCGTCGCCAGCTACCGGCTGGAAACATTATCACGTTGTTGAGTGAAAGTGCTCTGTTTATACATATTTGCTAGTTCTTTACAAATATATTTATTTCCAACTGTTTAGGGCAATAAAACAAAATATCCCAAAGAAGGAAGTAACAGAACTGTGGTGTATTGCCAAAAACATGACAAGAAACAGAGGGTAAAATATTGTATAGACCCTAATTTCAAAGCGAAGAAAATTAATAACATGAGAAATTGGTGTATATATACACTCGAGTCTACTACAACCCCCGGTCAGTGATGCTCGACAATGGAGATACTATCAATCTTTGGAAGTTTACTCGCATAAATACCAAGTAAGATTCTTGTTAAAGTGCATACAGTGAAAGTGATAAGTGAATACAAGAAAACAGTGTTGCAAAGTTATATATATATATATACTGTATATAGATCTATATAATGAAACACGTTTTCCTGTGTAACAATAACAGAATATGACCAAAATAAAAGAATATTGTATAGTATTATACAATTCAAAGTTTTTCGTAGGAAAATAGTACCATTACCATCAGGAGTAATAAAGAATATCATACAAACAATTGTTAGATAACTTACACCCAACAACAGTGTTGCCAAATCTATTACATTGCCAATTTTATTAACTTGCTGCCTTAACAATAATAATAATATATTCTACACTGAATATATAATCAAATTTTAATTTTATTTGTATGGTTCGTTTACTAACTTCATATTAATATTATATTTATATATTTCGGAAGCCTCATATTTATTCATTCTTAACCTTTAATACCATATTATCTATATTTTGGAATACGTGGTTATTTATGATGCAATTATTTCAAAATTTATTTTTATAAATTTCTGGTTTTTTAAAGCATTAAAATGTTTTTTATATAGTTTTTTGGTTTTTTCTTCGTTTGCCCTATAGGCCTATAGGCCTAAACGTTATTACGTCAATCACATTCTAATTTATATTCACAGTTTTCTTCATACATATTATTCGATTATTATTATTATTCATTATAGTTATTAGTTTTATATGCAAATTTGACGTTAGTACTTTTAAATAATTTAGTGATATTTTTTATTTTATTACTAATAAATAATAACGTGCCTGTTGTTTTATTATCATTGTTTTTGTAAATTAAACGAATCTATCATAGCTTTTATCGTCTCTCCGTCCTCAATTTTCAATTTTTTCAGTCGTACGTTTATGGTTTCTTGCAGTCATTGCTTCGTCGATGCCATCAAGCCTACTTCTTCGTGGCCGTCCTCTCTTACTTTTCTCAGGAAGAATCCACTCTTGTACCTTGAATTCTGCTATTTGTTTTCTCCCATCCTTTTTACATATCCAAACCATGCTAATTGTCTTCTATCTATCTCATCCCTTATAACTTTATCCATTTTTCATATCCTAAAGTACTTGTTCATTTCTAACCCTTTTGATTTGTTATTATTATCTTAGGTTACATCCCACATCTCTGCGTCGTAAAGTTTAAAGCTCTGAACAATTCTTTTATAAATGTGTTTCTTTGTTTCTTTCTTGATTCTTTTTTTGCCAGAGAAGTGAGTTTAAGGCTGCCAGAAAGAGAGAGAGATGGACAGGTTCATTGCCTTTGTTTATTCTTTCCCTGATTTTCCTCAGCTACGGAAAACCTGGCCGTCAGAAGGTTCTACTGAGTCCGACTAGTTCTGGAAAAGCGGTGGAAACAATGGTGTCTGTTCGGAGTTCTCCAATCCAGGCCTTGCAGTAAAGTCGAAATACTTTTGCAGACTGGTACTGGGCCTGACCCGGGCGGGAAGTTGGTTTCTCCCAATTATGCATCTAACTTTGTGAGTAAGATGATCTTCTTCTCTAAACATGTTGACTGTAGGTGGAACTGGAGGAGATACAAACAATTGTTTTCGTTTAGGCTGTATAACCAGCTGAGCGTCACTCTTTAGGAGTAGGGCAGACAGAATGTAAAGTCAAGGCTAAGAAACTAAGCCTAGGATGTGTAAATGCTGTAAGCATATGCAATGGGGCCGGATGTTTAATGTATATGCTGTCTGCACATTAAATTACAATCTGGGTCATACATACACGACGCCGCCATATTGTGTCACCACTTGAATTGATGTTTGACAATTCTAGACTCGAGCAAACAATGGTTCCGATAAGTTATCAAACAGATTAACAACGGTGCGATAACGCATGGTCTATAGGAAAATCTTAATAGTCTATAACTAGAAGCACTTAATGATGGCAGTGCCGTAATAGAGGGTTTTATTGTTCCGGGTTGCTATAACCCACATTCGCAACTCGCTAGAAATCTATAAACCTAGATGTTGACACTGCAGAAATAAATCCAAATTCACACGACCTCTCCGTTGAATCTAGTTACGCTTCATCTGGTACCATTTAAGTAATTTATTCCAATCATATTTATTTCTTATAGTAAAATTAAAATTAAAAAGGTATTTGTAGGATGACGAGGCTTGCCTCGTCGTCAGTATCTATTTATCTTTACCTCAGATCAAATCTCCACGAAAGAAACAGGAAGCAAAGGAGACGAAATAGTTCAATGAACCATTGCGGGGAGTTAAGCAACCTTACAGCAGCCTCCCAGACCGGAGTTTGTCAAGCTCTGATCTTCTCAACACTCCCAATGCGTAACACTTCTGACCAGTGAAACACCCTAAAAGTGGATGTTAGTATAAATATGTATAAAATTGTGTTATCGACATTTGCATGTGTGTACTTGCGAGTGTGAGCGAGTTTGTGACATAGAGAGGTTACATTGTTTTAATTCGTTTGTATGTTTCGTGTGAGTTTGTGTGGATACATTGAGAATGAGGAAATAAGTGTTGTCAGTAGTGTAATGTTAGACTGGCGAGTGACGCCAACACCTCCTTAGTAAGTGCAACTAGTCCAACTCCCGTCCTTGGGTGTTTGAGCATTAGACGCTGCTCCGTTCAGTACAGCCTTGCCTTCCTCTAGATCCCCACAGACAGCCTTGCCCGTCCCTCAACTATGCCCTCCTCTAGAGCCCCACAGACAGCCCTGCCCTTCCCTCTAATATGCCCTCCTCTAGAGCCCCACAGACAGCCTTGCCCGTCCCTCTAATATGCCCTCCTCTAAAACCCCACACGTAGCCTTACCCGTCCCTCTACTATGCCCTTCTCTAGAGCCCCACAGACAGCCTTGCCCGTCCCTCTACTAATCCCTCCTCGAGAGCTCCACAGACAGCCTTGCCCGTCCCTCTACTATGCCCTCCTCTAGAGCCCCTCAGACAGCCTTGTCGGCCGTTATCTTTATTTTGCTGCACAAAAGGCAGATCGGGGAATCCACTCTGTACATAGACTTAAGACGCATTCTAAACAAGTAAAAAGTTATTTTAAATATCGCAGATTATAAAGATTACTAACAACACTTTAGGGTATAAGCTACAATCTAAGTACAGTATTTTATACTTTCCTATAGCGGCACTTACTTTTTTTTTATTACTAAGGAATACATCTACTACACATATTTAACACCCAATCACACTATAACCCACATCTGATCATTAAAAAAGCTGGTTTCTGGTAGTCCGTAGTATGTTACTGACGCGGAAAATACATAAAAAGCATCTTTGGAACGGGTTGTAAACTTTGACCGCAATCGCTGCAGAACGTTTCGTGCTTTTCAAACGTACAGAAACCAACATAACATTTGAATATATGATGAAGATAGCGATTGTTCTCCTTGATTGCGGCAGATGACGCGGTTGCTGGTACACAGCTGAGATCCAGAGAGTTGTAGTATGTAAACTTTAATCGTATCAACCTCTTTTTGTTCCAAGGGATTCAGGTAAGCAATCCCAACTTCATCGCCATCAGGGGATCATTAAGCCCTTTCCCTTCTTCTTACAAGGGGCTGACCGTGGATATATTTGTTAAAAGAATAAAAATTACATTATTAATATGATTAATGACGTCGTTGTCTTATAAAGAGAGTTCTAATATTTAGAACTGCCAGGGTATCAAGGTAAGCCGTAAAACCCCCGTTAGTTATTAATTGTCAGTCCCGCTCAATGCTATACTTTCTATTGTTTGACGTCATCTTCATATCAACAGAAGCCTTAATGTATTAAGCGGTAATTAGTTATGAGTAACATGTTTACGTTTAGAGAGACATAAAGTGACTTTATCCTGATATAAGAGAGCCAAAATAAATTTAAGAATTATTTTAACTAGCTGGTTGCTTGGATGAGAAATGAGGAACAGATCGAAGCATAAGATAAATACTAATTATTGATACTGATGCATTAAAAAAAATTTATTAATTGGTACTGACGCATTATAGAAAATATTGATTCATTAATACCATCACATTAAAGAAAATGTACTAAAGTAGATGTATTAAAATAAAAAAGAAAAAGTAGAAAATGTATTAAAGTAAATGTACATTCATTGGTACTGATGCATTATAGAAAATATTGATTCATTAATACCATTACATTAAAGAAAATGTACTAAAGTAGATGTATTAAAATAAAAAAGAAAAAGTAGAAAATGTATTAAAGTAAATGTACATTCATTGATACTGATGCATTATAGAAAATATTGATTCATTAATACCATTACATTAAAGAAAATGTACTAAAGTAGATGTATTAAAATAAAAAAGAAAAAGTAGAAAATGTATTAAAGTAAATGTACATTCATTGGTACTGATGCATTATAGAAAATATTGATTCATTAATACCATTACATTAAAGAAAATGTACTAAAGTAGATGTATTAAAATAAAAAAGAAAAAGTAGAAAATGTATTAAAGTAAATGTACATTCATTGGTACTGATGCATTATAGAAAATATTGATTCATTAATACCATTACATTAAAGAAAATGTACTAAAGTAGATGTATTAAAATAAAAAAGAAAAAGTAGAAAATGTATTAAAGTAAATGTACATTCATTGATACTGATGCATTATAGAAAATATTGATTCATTAATACCATTACATTAAAGAAAATGTACTAAAGTAGATGTATTAAAATAAAAAAGAAAAAGTAGAAAATGTATTAAAGTAAATGTACATTCATTGGTACTGATGCATTATAGAAAATATTGATTCATTAATACCATTACATTAAAGAAAATGTACTAAAGTAGATGTATTAAAATAAAAAAGAAAAAGTAGAAAATGTATTAAAGTAAATGTACATTCATTGGTACTGATGCATTATAGAAAATATTGATTCATTAATACCATTACATTAAAGAAAATGTACTAAAGTAGATGTATTAAAATAAAAAAGAAAAAGTAGAAAATGTATTAAAGTAAATGTACATTCATTGATACTGATGCATTATAGAAAATATTGATTCATTAATACCATTACATTAAAGAAAATGTACTAAAGTAGATGTATTAAAATAAAAAAGAAAAAGTAGAAAATGTATTAAAGTAAATGTACATTCATTGATACTGATCCATTAAAGAAAATATTGATTAATTGATACCATTACATTAAAGAAAATGTACTAAAGTAGATGTATTAAAATAAAAAAGAAAAAGTAGAAAATGTATTAAAGTAAATGTACATTCATTGGTACTGATGCATTATAGAAAATATTGATTCATTAATACCATTACATTAAAGAAAATGTACTAAAGTAGATGTATTAAAATAAAAAAGAAAAAGTAGAAAATGTATTAAAGTAAATGTACATTCATTGGTACTGATGCATTATAGAAAATATTGATTCATTAATACCATTACATTAAAGAAAATGTACTAAAGTAGATGTATTAAAATAAAAAAGAAAAAGTAGAAAATGTATTAAAGTAAATGTACATTCATTGGTACTGATGCATTATAGAAAATATTGATTCATTAATACCATTACATTAAAGAAAATGTACTAAAGTAGATGTATTAAAATAAAAAAGAAAAAGTAGAAAATGTATTAAAGTAAATGTACATTCATTGATACTGATGCATTATAGAAAATATTGATTCATTAATACCATTACATTAAAGAAAATGTACTAAAGTAGATGTATTAAAATAAAAAAGAAAAAGTAGAAAATGTATTAAAGTAAATGTACATTCATTGGTACTGATGCATTATAGAAAATATTGATTCATTAATACCATTACATTAAAGAAAATGTACTAAAGTAGATGTATTAAAATAAAAAAGAAAAAGTAGAAAATGTATTAAAGTAAATGTACATTCATTGGTACTGATGCATTATAGAAAATATTGATTCATTAATACCATTACATTAAAGAAAATGTACTAAAGTAGATGTATTAAAATAAAAAAGAAAAAGTAGAAAATGTATTAAAGTAAATGTACATTCATTGATACTGATGCATTATAGAAAATATTGATTCATTAATACCATTACATTAAAGAAAATGTACTAAAGTAGATGTATTAAAATAAAAAAGAAAAAGTAGAAAATGTATTAAAGTAAATGTACATTCATTGATACTGATCCATTAAAGAAAATATTGATTAATTGATACCATTACATTAAAGAAAATGTACTAAAGTAGATGTATTAAAATAAAAAAGAAAAAGTAGAAAATGTATTAAAGTAAATGTACATTCATTGGTACTGATGCATTATAGAAAATATTGATTCATTAATACCATTACATTAAAGAAAATGTACTAAAGTAGATGTATTAAAATAAAAAAGAAAAAGTAGAAAATGTATTAAAGTAAATGTACATTCATTGATACTGATGCATTAAAGAAAATATTTAATCATTTTTACTGATGCATTGTAGATAATATTGATTCATTGATACTCTGCATTAAATAAATATTTATTCAATGATACTGATGCATTTAAGAAAAGAATTTTCATTTTTACTGATGTAATAAAGAAAATATTTAATTATTGAAACTGAACTTTAAAAATATCAATACATTTACATTAATACGTTAAAAGAACATGTATACTTTAATACAGTTTCGCTAAAGTTAGATAATGTTTTCGTAATTCTAACTGATAAAAGACAAATATACGTATTTAAATGCTGATACAATGAAAGAAATAGCGATTCAATAATTAGGTACTGATACACAAAGATAAAATATCGATACATTTACATTAATACGTTAAAAGAATATGAATACTTTAATACAGTTTCGCTAAAGTTAGATAATGTTTTCGTAATTCTAACTGATAAAAGACAAATATACGTATTTAAATGCTGATACAATGAAAGAAATAGCGATTCAATAATTAGGTACTGATACACAAAGGTAAAATATCGATACATTTACATTAATACGTTAAAAGAATATGAATACTTTAATACAGTTTCGCTAAAGTTAGATATTGTTTTCGTAATTCTAACTGATAAAAGACAAATATACGTATTTAAATGCTGATACAATGAAAGAAATAGCGATTCAAAAATTAGGTACTGATACACAAAGATAAAATATCGATACATTTACATTAATACGTTAAAAGAACATGTATACTTTAATACAGTTTCGCTAAAGTTAGATAATGTTTTCGTAATTCTAACTGATAAAAGACAAATATACGTATTTAAATGCTGATACAATGAAAGAAATAGCGATTCAATAATTAGGTACTGATACACAAAGATAAAATATCGATACATTTACATTAATACGTTAAAAGAATATGAATACTTTAATACAGTTTCGCTAAAGTTAGATAATGTTTTCGTAATTCTAACTGATAAAAGACAAATATACGTATTTAAATGCTGATACAATGAAAGAAATAGCGATTCAATAATTAGGTACTGATACACAAAGGTAAAATATCGATACATTTACATTAATACGTTAAAAGAATATGAATACTTTAATACAGTTTCGCTAAAGTTAGATATTGTTGCAGTAATTCTGACTGTTAAAAGACAAATATACGTATTTAAATGCTGATACAATGAAAGAAATAGCGATTCAATAATTAGGTACTGATACACAAAGGTAAAATATCGATACATTTACATTAATACGTTAAAAGAATATGAATACTTTAATACAGTTTCGCTAAAGGTAGATATTGTTGCAGTAATTCTAACTGATAAAAGACAAATATACGTATTTAAATGCTGATACAATGAAAGAAATAGCGATTCAAAAATTAGGTACTGATACACAAAGATAAAATATCGATACATTTACATTAATACGTTAAAAGAACATGTATACTTTAATACAGTTTCGCTAAAGTTAGATAATGTTTTCGTAATTCTAACTGATAAAAGACAAATATACGTATTTAAATGCTGATACAATGAAAGAAATAGCGATTCAATAATTAGGTACTGATACACAAAGATAAAATATCGATACATTTACATTAATACGTTAAAAGAATATGAATACTTTAATACAGTTTCGCTAAAGTTAGATAATGTTTTCGTAATTCTAACTGATAAAAGACAAATATACGTATTTAAATGCTGATACAATGAAAGAAATAGCGATTCAATAATTAGGTACTGATACACAAAGGTAAAATATCGATACATTTACATTAATACGTTAAAAGAATATGAATACTTTAATACAGTTTCGCTAAAGTTAGATATTGTTGCAGTAATTCTGACTGTTAAAAGACAAATATACGTATTTAAATGCTGATACAATGAAAGAAATAGCGATTCAATAATTAGGTACTGATACACAAAGGTAAAATATCGATACATTTACATTAATACGTTAAAAGAATATGAATACTTTAATACAGTTTCGCTAAAGTTAGATAATGTTTTCGTAATTCTAACTGATAAAAGACAAATATACGTATTTAAATGCTGATACAATGAAAGAAATAGCGATTCAATAATTAGGTACTGATACACAAAGGTAAAATATCGATACATTTACATTAATACGTTAAAAGAATATGAATACTTTAATACAGTTTCGCTAAAGTTAGATATTGTTGCAGTAATTCTGACTGTTAAAAGACAAATATACGTATTTAAATGCTGATACAATGAAAGAAATAGCGATTCAATAATTAGGTACTGATACACAAAGGTAAAATATCGATACATTTACATTAATACGTTAAAAGAATATGAATACTTTAATACAGTTTCGCTAAAGGTAGATATTGTTGCAGTAATTCTAACTGATAAAAGACAAATATACGTATTTAAATGCTGATACAATGAAAGAAATAGCGATTCAAAAATTAGGTACTGATACACAAAGATAAAATATCGATACATTTACATTAATACGTTAAAAGAACATGTATACTTTAATACAGTTTCGCTAAAGTTAGATAATGTTTTCGTAATTCTAACTGATAAAAGACAAATATACGTATTTAAATGCTGATACAATGAAAGAAATAGCGATTCAATAATTAGGTACTGATACACAAAGATAAAATATCGATACATTTACATTAATACGTTAAAAGAATATGAATACTTTAATACAGTTTCGCTAAAGTTAGATAATGTTTTCGTAATTCTAACTGATAAAAGACAAATATACGTATTTAAATGCTGATACAATGAAAGAAATAGCGATTCAATAATTAGGTACTGATACACAAAGGTAAAATATCGATACATTTACATTAATACGTTAAAAGAATATGAATACTTTAATACAGTTTCGCTAAAGTTAGATATTGTTTTCGTAATTCTAACTGATAAAAGACAAATATACGTATTTAAATGCTGATACAATGAAAGAAATAGCGATTCAAAAATTAGGTACTGATACACAAAGATAAAATATCGATACATTTACATTAATACGTTAAAAGAACATGTATACTTTAATACAGTTTCGCTAAAGTTAGATAATGTTTTCGTAATTCTAACTGATAAAAGACAAATATACGTATTTAAATGCTGATACAATGAAAGAAATAGCGATTCAAAAATTAGGTACTGATACACAAAGATAAAATATCGATACATTTACATTAATACGTTAAAAGAACATGTATACTTTAATACAGTTTCGCTAAAGTTAGATAATGTTTTCGTAATTCTAACTGATAAAAGACAAATATACGTATTTAAATGCTGATACAATGAAAGAAATAGCGATTCAAAAATTAGGTACTGATACACAAAGATAAAATATCGATACATTTACATTAATACGTTAAAAGAATATGAATACTTTAATACAGTTTCGCTAAAGTTAGATAATGTTTTCGTAATTCTAACTGATAAAAGACAAATATACGTATTTAAATGCTGATACAATGAAAGAAATAGCGATTCAATAATTAGGTACTGATACACAAAGGTAAAATATCGATACATTTACATTAATACGTTAAAAGAATATGAATACTTTAATACAGTTTCGCTAAAGTTAGATATTGTTTTCGTAATTCTAACTGATAAAAGACAAATATACGTATTTAAATGCTGATACAATGAAAGAAATAGCGATTCAATAATTAGGTACTGATACAAAAAGATAAAATATCGATACATTTACATTAATACGTTAAAAGAATATGAATACTTTAATACAGTTTCGCTAAAGTTAGATAATGTTTTCGTAATTCTAACTGATAAAAGACAAATATACGTATTTAAATGCTGATACAATGAAAGAAATAGCGATTCAATAATTAGGTACTGATACACAAAGATAAAATATCGATACATTTACATTAATACGTTAAAAGAACATGTATACTTTAATACAGTTTCGCTAAAGTTAGATAATGTTTTCGTAATTCTAACTGATAAAAGACAAATATACGTATTTAAATGCTGATACAATGAAAGAAATAGCGATTCAATAATTAGGTACTGATACACAAAGATAAAATATCGATACATTTACATTAATACGTTAAAAGAATATGAATACTTTAATACAGTTTCGCTAAAGTTAGATAATGTTTTCGTAATTCTAACTGATAAAACACAAATATACGTATTTAAATGCTGATACAATGAAAGAAATAGCGATTCAATAATTAGGTACTGATACACAAAGGTAAAATATCGATACATTTACATTAATACGTTAAAAGAATATGAATACTTTAATACAGTTTCGCTAAAGTTAGATATTGTTTTCGTAATTCTAACTGATAAAAGACAAATATACGTATTTAAATGCTGATACAATGAAAGAAATAGCGATTCAATAATTAGGTACTGATACACAAAGATAAAATATCGATACATTTACATTAATACGTTAAAAGAATATGAATACTTTAATACAGTTTCGCTAAAGTTAGATAATGTTTTCGTAATTCTAACTGATAAAAGACAAATATACGTATTTAAATGCTGATACAATGAAAGAAATAGCGATTCAATAATTAGGTAGTGATACACAAAGGTAAAATATCGATACATTTACATTAATACGTTAAAAGAATATGAATACTTTAATACAGTTTCGCTAAAGGTAGATATTGTTGCAGTAATTCTGACTGTTAAAAGACAAATATATGTATTTTAATGCTGATACAGTGAAAGAAATAGCGATTCAATAATTAGGTAGTGATACACAAAGATAAAATATCGATACATTTACATTAATACGTTAAAAGAATATGAATACTTTAATACAGTTTCGCTAAAGTTAGATAATGTTTTCGTAATTCTAACTGATAAAAGACAAATATACGTATTTAAATGCTGATACAATGAAAGAAATAGCGATTCAATAATTAGGTACTGATACACAAAGGTAAAATATCGATACATTTACATTAATACGTTAAAAGAATATGAATACTTTAATACAGTTTCGCTAAAGGTAGATATTGTTGCAGTAATTCTGACTGTTAAAAGACAAATATATGTATTTTAATGCTGATACAGTGAAAGAAATAGCGATTCAATAATTAGGTAGTGATACACAAAGATAAAATATCGATACATTTACATTAATACGTTAAAAGAATATGAATACTTTAATACAGTTTCGCTAAAGTTAGATAATGTTTTCGTAATTCTAACTGATAAAAGACAAATATACGTATTTAAATGCTGATACAATGAAAGAAATAGCGATTCAATAATTAGGTACTGATACACAAAGATAAAATATCGATACATTTACATTAATACGTTAAAAGAATATGAATACTTTAATACAGTTTCGCTAAAGGTAGATATTGTTGCAGTAATTCTGACTGTTAAAAGACAAATATATGTATTTTAATGCTGATACAGTGAAAGAAATAGCGATTCAATAATTAGGTAGTGATACACAAAGATAAAATATCGATACATTTACATTAATACGTTAAAAGAATATGAATACTTTAATACAGTTTCGCTAAAGTTAGATAATGTTTTCGTAATTCTAACTGATAAAAGACAAATATACGTATTTAAATGCTGATACAATGAAAGAAATAGCGATTCAATAATTAGGTAGTGATACACAAAGGTAAAATATCGATACATTTACATTAATACGTTAAAAGAATATGAATACTTTAATACAGTTTCGCTAAAGGTAGATATTGTTGCAGTAATTCTGACTGTTAAAAGACAAATATATGTATTTTAATGCTGATACAGTGAAAGAAATAGCGATTCAATAATTAGGTAGTGATACACAAAGATAAAATATCGATACATTTACATTAATACGTTAAAAGAATATGAATACTTTAATACAGTTTCGCTAAAGTTAGATAATGTTTTCGTAATTCTAACTGATAAAAGACAAATATACGTATTTAAATGCTGATACAATGAAAGAAATAGCGATTCAATAATTAGGTACTGATACACAAAGATAAAATATCGATACATTTACATTAATACGTTAAAAGAATATGAATACTTTAATACAGTTTCGCTAAAGTTAGATAATGTTTTCGTAATTCTAACTGTTAAAAGACAAATATACGTATTTAAATGCTGATACAATGAAAGAAATAGCGATTCAATAATTAGGTACTGATACACAAAGATAAAATATCGATACATTTACATTAATACGTTAAAAGAATATGAATACTTTAATACAGTTTCGCTAAAGTTAGATAATGTTTTCGTAATTCTAACTGATAAAAGACAAATATACGTATTTAAATGCTGATACAATGAAAGAAATAGCGATTCAATAATTAGGTACTGATACACAAAGATAAAATATCGATACATTTACATTAATACGTTAAAAGAATATGAATACTTTAATACAGTTTCGCTAAAGTTAGATAATGTTTTCGTAATTCTAACTGATAAAAGACAAATATACGTATTTAAATGCTGATACAATGAAAGAAATAGCGATTCAATAATTAGGTACTGATACACAAAGATAAAATATCGATACATTTACATTAATACGTTAAAAGAATATGAATACTTTAATACAGTTTCGCTAAAGTTAGATAATGTTTTCGTAATTCTAACTGATAAAAGACAAATATACGTATTTAAATGCTGATACAATGAAAGAAATAGCGATTCAATAATTAGGTACTGATACACAAAGATAAAATATCGATACATTTACATTAATACGTTAAAAGAATATGAATACTTTAATACAGTTTCGCTAAAGTTAGATATTGTTTTCGTAATTCTAACTGTTAAAAGACAAATATACGTATTTTAATGCTGATACAGTGAAAGAAATAGCGATTCAATAATTAGGTAGTGATACACAAAGATAAAATATCGATACATTTACATTAATACGTTAAAAGAATATGAATACTTTAATACAGTTTCGCTAAAGTTAGATAATGTTTTCGTAATTCTAACTGATAAAAGACAAATATACGTATTTAAATGCTGATACAATGAAAGAAATAGCGATTCAATAATTAGGTACTGATACACAAAGATAAAATATCGATACATTTACATTAATACGTTAAAAGAATATGAATACTTTAATACAGTTTCGCTAAAGTTAGATAATGTTTTCGTAATTCTAACTGATAAAAGACAAATATACGTACTTAAATGCTGATACAATGAAAGAAATAGCGATTCAATAATTAGGTACTGATACACAAAGATAAAATATCGATACATTTACATTAATACGTTAAAAGAATATGAATACTTTAATACAGTTTCGCTAAAGGTAGATATTGTTTTCGTAATTCTAACTGATAAAAGACAAATATACGTATTTAAATGCTGATACAATGAAAGAAATAGCGATTCAATAATTAGGTAGTGATACACAAGGATAAAATATGGATACATTTACATTAATATGTTAAAAGAATATGAATACTTTAATACAGTTTCGCTAAAGGTAGATATTGTTGCAGTAATTCTGACTGTTAAAAGACAAATATACGTATTTAAATGCTAATACAATGAAAGAAATAGCGATTCAATAATTAGGTAGTGATACACAAAGATAAAATATCGATACATTTACATTAATACGTTAAAAGAATATGAATACTTTAATACAGTTTCGCTAAAGGTAGATATTGTTGCAGTAATTCTGACTGTTAAAAGACAAATATACGTATTTAAATGCTAATACAATGAAAGAAATAGCGATTCAATAATTAGGTAGTGATACACAAAGATAAAATATCGATACATTTACATTAATACGTTAAAAGAATATGAATACTTTAATACAGTTTCGCTAAAGGTAGATATTGTTGCAGTAATTCTGACTGTTAAAAGACAAATATACGTATTTAAATGCTAATACAATGAAAGAAATAGCGATTCAATAATTAGGTAGTGATACACAAAGATAAAATATCGATACATTTACATTAATACGTTAAAAGAATATGAATACATTATTACAGTTTCGCTAAAGTTAGATATTGTTGCAGTAATTCTAACTGATAAAAGACAAATATACGTATTTAAATGCTGATACAATGAAAGAAATAGCGATTCAATAATTAGGTAGTGATACACAAAGATAAAATATCGATACATTTACATTAATACGTTAAAAGAATATGAATACATTATTACAGTTTCGCTAAAGTTAGATATTGTTGCAGTAATTCTAACTGATAAAAGACAAATATACGTATTTAAATGCTGATACAATGAAAGAAATAGCGATTCAATAATTAGGTAGTGATACACAAAGATAAAATATCGATACATTTACATTAATACGTTAAAAGAATATGAATACATTATTACAGTTTCGCTAAAGTTAGATATTGTTGCAGTAATTCTAACTGATAAAAGACAAATATACGTATTTAAATGCTAATACAATGAAAGAAATAGCGATTCAATAATTAGGTAGTGATAAACAAAGATAAAATATCGATACATTTACATTAATACGTTAAAAGAATATGAATACATTATTACAGTTTCGCTAAAGTTAGATAATGTTTTCGTAATTCTAACTGATAAAAGACAAATATACGTACTTAAATGCTGATACAATGAAAGAAATAGCGATTCAATAATTAGGTACTGATACACAAAGATAAAATATCGATACATTTACATTAATACGTTAAAAGAATATGAATACTTTAATACAGTTTCGCTAAAGGTAGATATTGTTGCAGTAATTCTGACTGTTAAAAGACAAATATACGTATTTAAATGCTGATACAATGAAAGAAATAGCGATTCAATAATTAGGTAGTGATACACAAAGATAAAATATCGATACATTTACATTAATACGTTAAAAGAATATGAATACATTAATACAGTTTCGATAAAGGTAGATATTGTTGCAGTAATTCTAACTGATAAAAGACAAATATACGTATTTAAATGCTGATACAATGAAAGAAATAGCGATTCAAAAATTAGGTACTGATACACAAAGATAAAATATCGATACATTTACATTAATACGTTAAAAGAATATGAATACTTTAATACAGTTTCGCTAAAGGTAGATATTGTTGCAGTAATTCTGACTGTTAAAAGACAAATATACGTATTTTAATGCTGATACAGTGAAAGAAAAAGCGATTCAATAATTAGGTAGTGATACACAAAGATAAAATATCGATACATTTACATTAATACGTTAAAAGAATATGAATACTTTAATACAGTTTCGCTAAAGGTAGATATTGTTGCAGTAATTCTGACTGTTAAAAGACAAATATACGTATTTTAATGCTGATACAGTGAAAGAAATAGCGATTCAATAATTAGGTAGTGATACACAAAGATAAAATATCGATACATTTACATTAATACGTTAAAAGAATATGAATGCATTAATACAGTTTCGATAAAGGTAGATATTGTTGCAGTAATTCTAACTGATAAAAGACAAATATACGTACTTAATGCTGATACGATGAAAGAAATAGCGATTCAAAAATTAGGTACCGATACACAAAGATAAAATATCGATACATTTACAATAATACGTTAAAAGAATATGAATACTTTAATACAGTTTCGCTAAAGTTAGATATTGTTTTCGTAATTCTAACTGATAAAAGACAAATATACGTATTTAAATGCTGATACAATGAAAGAAATAGCGATTCATTAATTAGGTACTGATACACAAAGATAAAATATCGATACATTTACAATAATACGTTAAAAGAATATGAATACTTTAATACAGTTTCGCTAAAGTTAGATATTGTTTTCGTAATTCTAACTGATAAAAGACAAATATACGTATTTAAATGCTGATACAATGAAAGAAATAGCGATTCATTAATTAGGTACTGATACACAAAGATAAAATATCGATACATTTACAATAATACGTTAAAAGAATATGAATACTTTAATACAGTTTCGCTAAAGTAAGATATTGTTTTCGTAATTCTAACTGATAAAAGACAAATATACGTATTTAAATGCTGATACAATGAAAGAAATAGCGATTCAAAAATTAGGTACTGATACACAAAGATAAAATATCGATACATTTACATTAATACGTTAAAAGAATATGAATACATTATTACAGTTTCGCTAAAGGTAGATATTGTTGCAGTAATTCTGACTGTTAAAAGACAAATATACGTATTTTAATGCTGATACAGTGAAAGAAATAGCGATTCAGTAATTAGGTACTGATACACAAAGATAAAATATCGATACATTTACATTAATACGTTAAAAGAACATGTATACTTTAATACAGTTTCGCTAAAGGTAGATATTGTTGCAGTAATTCTGACTGTTAAAAGACAAATATACGTATTTTAATGCTGATACAGTGAAAGAAATAGCGATTCAATAATTAGGTAGTGATACACAAAGATAAAATATCGATACATTTACATTAATACGTTAAAAGAATATGAATGCATTAATACAGTTTCGATAAAGGTAGATATTGTTGCAGTAATTCTAACTGATAAAAGACAAATATACGTACTTAATGCTGATACAATGAAAGAAATAGCGATTCAAAAATTAGGTAGTGATACACAAAGATAAAATATCGATACATTTACAATAATACGTTAAAAGAATATGAATACTTTAATACAGTTTCGCTAAAGGTAGATATTGTTGCAGTAATTCTGACTGTTAAAAGACAAATATACGTATTTAAATGCTGATACAATGAAAGAAAGAGCGATTCAATAATTAGGTAGTGATACACAAAGATAAAATATCGATACATTTACATTAATACGTTAAAAGAATATGAATACTTTAATACAGTTTCGCTAAAGGTAGATATTGTTGCAGTAATTCTGACTGTTAAAAGACAAATATACGTATTTAAATGCTGATACAATGAAAGAAAGAGCGATTCAATAATTAGGTAGTGATACACAAAGATAAAATATCGATACATTTACATTAATACGTTAAAAGAATATGAATACATTAATACAGTTTCGATAAAGGTAGATATTGTTGCAGTAATTCTAACTGATAAAAGACAAATATACGTATTTAAATGCTGATACAATGAAAGTAATAGCGATTCAAAAATTAGGTACTGATACACAAAGATAAAATATCGATACATTTACATTAATACGTTAAAAGAATATGAATACTTTAATACAGTTTCGTTAAAGTTAGATAATGTTTTCGTAATTCTAACTGATAAAACACAAATATACGTATTTAAATGCTGATACAATGAAAGAAATAGCGATTCAATAATTAGGTACTGATACACAAAGGTAAAATATCGATACATTTACATTAATACGTTAAAAGAATATGAATACTTTAATACAGTTTCGCTAAAGTTAGATATTGTTTTCGTAATTCTAACTGATAAAAGACAAATATACGTATTTAAATGCTGATACAATGAAAGAAATAGCGATTCAATAATTAGGTACTGATACACAAAGATAAAATATCGATACATTTACATTAATACGTTAAAAGAATATGAATACTTTAATACAGTTTCGCTAAAGTTAGATAATGTTTTCGTAATTCTAACTGATAAAAGACAAATATACGTATTTAAATGCTGATACAATGAAAGAAATAGCGATTCAATAATTAGGTACTGATACACAAAGGTAAAATATCGATACATTTACATTAATACGTTAAAAGAATATGAATACTTTAATACAGTTTCGCTAAAGGTAGATATTGTTGCAGTAATTCTGACTGTTAAAAGACAAATATACGTATTTTAATGCTGATACAGTGAAAGAAATAGCGATTCAATAATTAGGTAGTGATACACAAAGATAAAATATCGATACATTTACATTAATACGTTAAAATAATATGAATACTTTAATACAGTTTCGCTAAAGTTAGATAATGTTTTCGTAATTCTAACTGATAAAAGACAAATATACGTATTTAAATGCTGATACAATGAAAGAAATAGCGATTCAATAATTAGGTACTGATACACAAAGATAAAATATCGATACATTTACATTAATACGTTAAAAGAATATGAATACTTTAATACAGTTTCGCTAAAGTTAGATAATGTTTTCGTAATTCTAACTGATAAAAGACAAATATACGTATTTAAATGCTGATACAATGAAAGAAATAGCGATTCAATAATTAGGTAGTGATACACAAAGATAAAATATCGATACATTTACATTAATACGTTAAAAGAATATGAATACTTTAATACAGTTTCGCTAAAGTTAGAATATGTTTTCGTAATTCTAACTGATAAAAGACAAATATACGTATTTAAATGCTGATACAATGAAAGAAATAGCGATTCAATAATTAGGTACTGATACACAAAGATAAAATATCGATACATTTACATTAATACGTTAAAAGAATATGAATACTTTAATACAGTTTCGCTAAAGTTAGATAATATTTTCGTAATTCTAACTGATAAAAGACAAATATACGTATTTAAATGCTGATACAATGAAAGAAATAGCGATTCAATAATTAGGTAGTGATACACAAAGATAAAATATCAATACATTTACATTAATACGTTAAAAGAATATGAATACTTTAATACAGTTTCGCTAAAGTTAGATAATGTTTTCATAATTCTAACTGATAAAAGACAAATATACGTATTTAAATGCTGATACAATGAAAGAAATAGCGATTCAATAATTAGATAGTGATACACAAAGATAAAATATCGATACATTTACATTAATACGTTAAAAGAATATGAATACTTTAATACAGTTTCGCTAAAGTTAGATAATGTTTTCGTAATTCTAACTGATAAAAGACAAATATACGTATTTAAATGCTGATACAATGAAAGAAATAGCGATTCAATAATTAGGTAGTGATACACAAAGATAAAATATCGATACATTTACATTAATACGTTAGAAGAATATGAATACTTTAATACAGTTTCGCTAAAGTTAGATAATGTTTTCGTAATTCTAACCGATAAAAGACAAATATACGTATTTAAATGCTGATACAATGAAAGAAATAGCGATTCAATAATTAGGTACTGATACACAAAGATAAAATATCGATACATTTACATTAATACGTTAAAAGAATATGAATACTTTAATACAGTTTCGCTAAAGTTAGATATTGTTTTCGTAATTCTAACTGATAAAAGACAAATATACGTATTTAAATACTGATACAATGAAAGAAATAGCGATTCAATAATTAGGTAGTGATACACAAAGATATAATATCGATACATTTACATTAATACGTTCGAAGAATATGAATACATAATACAGTTTCGATAAAGGTAGATATTGTTTTCGTAATTCTAACTGATAAAAGACAAATATACGTATTTAAATGCTGATACAATGAAAGAAATAGCGATTCAATAATTAGGTAGTGATACACAAAGATAAAATATCGATACATTTACATTAATACGTTAAAAGAATATGAATACTTTAATACAGTTTCGCTAAAGGTAGATATTGTTGCAGTAATTCTGACTGTTAAAAGACAAATATACGTATTTAAATGCTAATACAATGAAAGAAATAGCGATTCAATAATTAGGTAGTGATACACAAAGATAAAATATCGATACATTTACATTAATACGTTAAAAGAATATGAATACATTATTACAGTTTCGCTAAAGTTAGATATTGTTGCAGTAATTCTAACTGATAAAAGACAAATATACGTATTTAAATGCTGATACAATGAAAGAAATAGCGATTCAATAATTAGGTAGTGATACACAAAGATAAAATATCGATACATTTACATTAATACGTTAAAAGAATATGAATGCATTAATACAGTTTCGCTAAAGGTAGATATTGTTGCAGTAATTCTGACTGTTAAAAGACAAATATACGTATTTAAATGCTAATACAATGAAAGAAATAGCGATTCAATAATTAGGTAGTGATACACAAAGATAAAATATCGATACATTTACATTAATACGTTAAAAGAATATGAATACTTTAATACAGTTTCGCTAAAGGTAGATATTGTTGCAGTAATTCTGACTGTTAAAAGACAAATATACGTATTTAAATGCTAATACAATGAAAGAAATAGCGATTCAATAATTAGGTAGTGATACTCAAAGATAAAATATCGATACATTTACATTAATACGTTAAAAGAATATGAATACTTTAATACAGTTTCGCTAAAGGTAGATATTGTTGCAGTAATTCTGACTGTTAAAAGACAAATATACGTATTTAAATGCTAATACAATGAAAGAAATAGCGATTCAATAATTAGGTAGTGATACACAAAGATAAAATATCGATACATTTACATTAATACGTTAAAAGAATATGAATACATTATTACAGTTTCGCTAAAGTTAGATATTGTTGCAGTAATTCTAACTGATAAAAGACAAATATACGTATTTAAATGCAGATACAATGAAAGAAATAGCGATTCAATAATTAGGTAGTGATACACAAAGATAAAATATCGATACATTTACATTAATACGTTAAAAGAATATGAATACTTTAATACAGTTTCGCTAAAGGTAGATATTGTTGCAGTAATTCTGACTGTTAAAAGACAAATATACGTATTTAAATGCTAATACAATGAAAGAAATAGCGATTCAATAATTAGGTAGTGATACACAAAGATAAAATATCGATACATTTACATTAATACGTTAAAAGAATATGAATACATTATTACAGTTTCGCTAAAGTTAGATATTGTTGCAGTAATTCTAACTGATAAAAGACAAATATACGTATTTAAATGCAGATACAATGAAAGAAATAGCGATTCAATAATTAGGTAGTGATACACAAAGATAAAATATCGATACATTTACATTAATACGTTAAAAGAATATGAATACTTTAATACAGTTTCGCTAAAGGTAGATATTGTTGCAGTAATTCTGACTGTTAAAAGACAAATATACGTATTTAAATGCTGATACAATGAAAGAAATAGCGATTCAATAATTAGGTAGTGATACACAAAGATAAAATATCGATACATTTACATTAATACGTTAAAAGAATATGAATACATTATTACAGTTTCGCTAAAGTTAGATATTGTTGCAGTAATTCTAACTGATAAAAGACAAATATACGTATTTAAATGCTGATACAATGAAAGAAATAGCGATTCAATAATTAGGTAGTGATACACAAAGATAAAATATCGATACATTTACATTAATACGTTAAAAGAATATGAATACATTATTACAGTTTCGCTAAAGTTAGATATTGTTGCAGTAATTCTAACTGATAAAAGACAAATATACGTATTTAAATGCTGATACAATGAAAGAAATAGCGATTCAATAATTAGGTAGTGATACACAAAGATAAAATATCGATACATTTACATTAATACGTTAAAAGAATATGAATACATTATTACAGTTTCGCTAAAGTTAGATATTGTTGCAGTAATTCTAACTGATAAAAGACAAATATACGTATTTAAATGCTAATACAATGAAAGAAATAGCGATTCAATAATTAGGTAGTGATACACAAAGATAAAATATCGATACATTTACATTAATACGTTAAAAGAATATGAATACATTATTACAGTTTCGCTAAAGTTAGATATTGTTGCAGTAATTCTAACTGATAAAAGACAAATATACGTATTTAAATGCTGATACAATGAAAGAAATAGCGATTCAATAATTAGGTAGTGATACACAAAGATAAAATATCGATACATTTACATTAATACGTTAAAAGAATATGAATACTTTAATACAGTTTCGCTAAAGGTAGATATTGTTGCAGTAATTCTGACTGTTAAAAGACAAATATACGTATTTAAATGCTGATACAATGAAAGAAATAGCGATTCAATAATTAGGTAGTGATACACAAAGATAAAATATCGATAACTTTACATTAATACGTTAAAAGAATATGAATACATTAATACAGTTTCGATAAAGGTAGATATTGTTGCAGTAATTCTAACTGATAAAAGACAAATATACGTATTTAAATGCTGATACAATGAAAGAAATAGCGATTCAAAAATTAGGTACTGATACACAAAGATAAAATATCGATACATTTACATTAATACGTTAAAAGAATATGAATACTTTAATACAGTTTCGCTAAAGGTAGATATTGTTGCAGTAATTCTGACTGTTAAAAGACAAATATACGTATTTTAATGCTGATACAGTGAAAGAAAAAGCGATTCAATAATTAGGTAGTGATACACAAAGATAAAATATCGATACATTTACATTAATACGTTAAAAGAATATGAATACTTTAATACAGTTTCGCTAAAGGTAGATATTGTTGCAGTAATTCTGACTGTTAAAAGACAAATATACGTATTTTAATGCTGATACAGTGAAAGAAATAGCGATTCAATAATTAGGTAGTGATACACAAAGATAAAATATCGATACATTTACATTAATACGTTAAAAGAATATGAATGCATTAATACAGTTTCGATAAAGGTAGATATTGTTGCAGTAATTCTAACTGATAAAAGACAAATATACGTACTTAATGCTGATACAATGAAAGAAATAGCGATTCAAAAATTAGGTACTGATACCCAAAGATAAAATATCGATACATTTACAATAATACGTTAAAAGAATATGAATACTTTAATACAGTTTCGCTAAAGTTAGATATTGTTTTCGTAATTCTAACTGATAAAAGACAAATATACGTATTTAAATGCTGATACAATGAAAGAAATAGCGATTCATTAATTAGGTACTGATACACAAAGATAAAATATCGATACATTTACAATAATACGTTAAAAGAATATGAATACTTTAATACAGTTTCGCTAAAGTTAGATATTGTTTTCGTAATTCTAACTGATAAAAGACAAATATACGTATTTAAATGCTGATACAATGAAAGAAATAGCGATTCATTAATTAGGTACTGATACACAAAGATAAAATATCGATACATTTACAATAATACGTTAAAAGAATATGAATACTTTAATACAGTTTCGCTAAAGTTAGATATTGTTTTCGTAATTCTAACTGATAAAAGACAAATATACGTATTTAAATGCTGATACAATGAAAGAAATAGCGATTCGAAAATTAGGTACTGATACACAAAGATAAAATATCGATACATTTACATTAATACGTTAAAAGAATATGAATACATTATTACAGTTTCGCTAAAGGTAGATATTGTTGCAGTAATTCTGACTGTTAAAAGACAAATATACGTATTTTAATGCTGATACAGTGAAAGAAATAGCGATTCAGTAATTAGGTACTGATACACAAAGATAAAATATCGATACATTTACATTAATACGTTAAAAGAACATGTATACTTTAATACAGTTTCGCTAAAGGTAGATATTGTTGCAGTAATTCTGACTGTTAAAAGACAAATATACGTATTTTAATGCTGATACAGTGAAAGAAATAGCGATTCAATAATTAGGTAGTGATACACAAAGATAAAATATCGATACATTTACATTAATACGTTAAAAGAATATGAATGCATTAATACAGTTTCGATAAAGGTAGATATTGTTGCAGTAATTCTAACTGATAAAAGACAAATATACGTACTTAATGCTGATACAATGAAAGAAATAGCGATTCAAAAATTAGGTACTGATACACAAAGATAAAATATCGATACATTTACAATAATACGTTAAAAGAATATGAATACTTTAATACAGTTTCGCTAAAGTTAGATATTGTTTTCGTAATTCTAACTGATAAAAGACAAATATACGTATTTAAATGCTGATACAATGAAAGAAATAGCGATTCAATAATTAGGTAGTGATACACAAAGATAAAATATCGATACATTTACATTAATACGTTAAAAGAATATGAATACTTTAATACAGTTTCGCTAAAGGTAGATATTGTTGCAGTAATTCTGACAGTTAAAAGACAAATATACGTATTTAAATGCTGATACAATGAAAGAAATAGCGATTCAATAATTAGGTAGTGATACACAAAGATAAAATATCGATACATTTACATTAATACGTTAAAAGAATATGAATACATTAATACAGTTTCGATAAAGGTAGATATTGTTGCAGTAATTCTAACTGATAAAAGACAAATATACGTATTTAAATGCTGATACAATGAAAGAAATAGCGATTCAAAAATTAGGTACTGATACACAAAGATAAAATATCGATACATTTACATTAATACGTTAAAAGAATATGAATACTTTAATACAGTTTCGCTAAAGGTAGATATTGTTGCAGTAATTCTGACTGTTAAAAGACAAATATACGTATTTTAATGCTGATACAGTGAAAGAAAAAGCGATTCAATAATTAGGTAGTGATACACAAAGATAAAATATCGATACATTTACAATAATACGTTAAAAGAATATGAACTCATTATTACAGTTTCGCTAAAGGTAGATATTGTTGCAGTAATTCTGACTGTTAAAAGACAAATATACGAATTTAAATGCTGATACAATGAAAGAAATAGCGATTCAAAAATTAGGTACTGATACACAAAGATAAAATATCGATACATTTACATTAATACGTTAAAAGAATATGAATACATTATTACAGTTTCGCTAAAGGTAGATATTGTTGCAGTAATTCTGACTGTTAAAAGACAAATATACGTATTTTAATGCTGATACAGTGAAAGAAATAGCGATTCAGTAATTAGGTACTGATACACAAAGATAAAATATCGATACATTTACATTAATACGTTAAAAGAACATGTATACTTTAATACAGTTTCGCTAAAGGTAGATATTGTTGCAGTAATTCTGACTGTTAAAAGACAAATATACGTATTTTAATGCTGATACAGTGAAAGAAATAGCGATTCAATAATTAGGTAGTGATACACAAAGATAAAATATCGATACATTTACATTAATACGTTAAAAGAATATGAATACATTAATACAGTTTCGATAAAGGTAGGTATTGTTGCAGTAATTCTAACTGATAAAAGACAAATATACGTATTTAAATGCTGATACAATGAAAGAAATAGCGATTCAAAAATTAGGTACTGATACACAAAGATAAAATATCGATACATTTACATTAATACGTTAAAAGAATATGAATACTTTAATACAGTTTCGCTAAAGGTAGATATTGTTGCAGTAATTCTGACTGTTAAAAGACAAATATACGTATTTTAATGCTGATACAGTGAAAGAAAAAGCGATTCAATAATTAGGTAGTGATACACAACGATAAAATATCGATACATTTACAATAATACGTTAAAAGAATATGAACACATTATTACAGTTTCGCTAAAGGTAGATATTGTTGCAGTAATTCTGACTGTTAAAAGACAAATATACGAATTTTAATGCTGATACAGTGAAAGAAATAGCGATTCAGTAATTAGGTACTGATACACAAAGATAAAATATCGATACATTTACATTAATACGTTAAAAGAATATGAATACTTTAATACAGTTTCGCTAAAGGTAGATATTGTTGCAGTAATTCTGACTGTTAAAAGACAAATATACGTATTTTAATGCTGATACAGTGAAAGAAATAGCGATTCAATAATTAGGTAGTGATACACAAAGATAAAATATCGATACATTTACATTAATGCGTTAAAAGAATATGAATGCATTAATACAGTTTCGATAAAGGTAGATATTGTTTTCGTAATTCTAACTGATAAAAGACAAATATACGTATTTAAATGCTGATACAATGAAAGAAATAGCGATTCAATAATTAGGTTCTGATACACAAAGATAAAATATCGATACATTTACATTAATACGTTAAAAGAATATGAATACTTTAATACAGTTTCGCTAAAGTTAGATATTGTTGCAGTAATTCTGACTGTTAAAAGACAAATATACGTATTTTAATGCTGATACAGTGAAAGAAATAGCGATTCAATAATTAGGTACTGATACACAAAGATAAAATATCGATACATTTACATTAATACGTTAAAAGAATATGAATACTTTAATACAGTTTCGCTAAAGGTAGATATTGTTGCAGTAATTCTGACTGTTAAAAGACAAATATACGTATTTTAATGCTGATACAGTGAAAGAAAAAGCGATTCAATAATTAGGTAGTGATACACAAAGATAAAATATCGATACATTTACATTAATACGTTAAAAGAATATGAATACTTTAATACAGTTTCGCTAAAGGTAGATATTGTTGCAGTAATTCTGACTGTTAAAAGACAAATATACGTATTTTAATGCTGATACAGTGAAAGAAATAGCGATTCAATAATTAGGTACTGATACACAAAGATAAAATATCGATACATTTACATTAATACGTTAAAAGAATATGAATACTTTAATACAGTTTCGCTAAAGGTAGATATTGTTGGAGTAATGCTGACTGATGGAAGACAAATATACGTATTTTAATGCTGATACAATGAAAGAAATAGCGATTCAATAATTAGGTACTGATACACAAAGATAAAATATCGATACATTTACATTAATACGTTAAAAGAATATGAATACTTTAATACAGTTTCGCTAAAGTTAGATATTGTTGCAGTAATTCTAACTGTTAAAAGACAAATATACGTATTTTAATGCTGATACAATGAAAGAAATAGCGATTCAATAATTAGGTAGTGATACACAAAGATAAAATATCGATACATTTACATTAATACGTTAAAAGAATATGAATACTTTAATACAGTTTCGCTAAAGTTAGATATTGTTTTCGTAATTCTAACTGTTAAAAGACAAATATACGTATTTTAATGCTGATACAATGAAAGAAATAGCGATTCAATAATTAGGTACTGATACACAAAGATAAAATATCGATACATTTACATTAATACGTTAAAAGAATATGAATACTTTAATACAGTTTCGCTAAAGGTAGATATTGTTTTCGTAATTCTAACTGTTAAAAGACAAATATACGTATTTTAATGCTGATACAATGAAAGAAATAGCGATTCAATAATTAGGTAGTGATACACAAAGATAAAATATCGATACATTTACATTAATACGTTAAAAGAATATGAATACTTTAATACAGTTTCACTAAAGGTAGATATTGTTGCAGTAATTCTGACTGTTAAAAGACAAATATACGTATTTAAATGCTGATACAATGAAAGAAATAGCGATTCAATAATTAGGTACTGATACACAAAGATAAAATATCGATACATTTACATTAATACGTTAAAAGAATATGAATACTTTAATACAGTTTCGCTAAAGGTAGATATTGTTGCAGTAATTCTGACTGTTAAAAGACAAATATACGTATTTAAATGCTAATACAATGAAAGAAATAGCGATTCAATAATTAGGTAGTGATACACAAAGATAAAATATCGATACATTTACATTAATACGTTAAAAGAATATGAATACATTATTACAGTTTCGCTAAAGTTAGATATTGTTGCAGTAATTCTGACTGTTAAAAGACAAATATACGAATTTTAATGCTGATACAGTGAAAGAAATAGCGATTCAATAATTAGGTACTGATACACAAAGATAAAATATCGATACATTTACATTAATACGTTAAAAGAATATGAATACTTTAATACAGTTTCGCTAAAGGTAGATATTGTTGCAGTAATTCTGACTGTTAAAAGACAAATATACGTATTTTAATGCTGATACAGTGAAAGAAATAGCGATTCAATAATTAGGTAGTGATACACAAAGATAAAATATCGATACATTTACATTAATGCGTTAAAAGAATATGAATGCATTAATACAGTTTCGATAAAGGTAGATATTGTTTTCGTAATTCTAACTGATAAAAGACAAATATACGTATTTAAATGCTGATACAATGAAAGAAATAGCGATTCAATAATTAGGTTCTGATACACAAAGATAAAATATCGATACATTTACATTAATACGTTAAAAGAATATGAATACTTTAATACAGTTTCGCTAAAGTTAGATATTGTTGCAGTAATTCTGACTGTTAAAAGACAAATATACGTATTTTAATGCTGATACAGTGAAAGAAATAGCGATTCAATAATTAGGTACTGATACACAAAGATAAAATATCGATACATTTACATTAATACGTTAAAAGAATATGAATACTTTAATACAGTTTCGCTAAAGGTAGATATTGTTGCAGTAATTCTGACTGTTAAAAGACAAATATACGTATTTTAATGCTGATACAGTGAAAGAAATAGCGATTCAATAATTAGGTACTGATACACAAAGATAAAATATCGATACATTTACATTAATACGTTAAAAGAATATGAATACTTTAATACAGTTTCGCTAAAGGTAGATATTGTTTTCGTAATTCTAACTGTTAAAAGACAAATATACGTATTTTAATGCTGATACAATGAAAGAAATAGCGATTCAATAATTAGGTAGTGATACACAAAGATAAAATATCGATACATTTACATTAATACGTTAAAAGAATATGAATACTTTAATACAGTTTCGCTAAAGGTAGATATTGTTGCAGTAATTCTGACTGTTAAAAGACAAATATACGTATTTTAATGCTGATACAGTGAAAGAAATAGCGATTCAATAATTAGGTACTGATACACAAAGATAAAATATCGATACATTTACATTAATACGTTAAAAGAATATGAATACTTTAATACAGTTTCGCTAAAGGTAGATATTGTTGGAGTAATGCTGACTGATGGAAGACAAATATACGTATTTTAATGCTGATACAATGAAAGAAATAGCGATTCAATAATTAGGTACTGATACACAAAGATAAAATATCGATACATTTACATTAATACGTTAAAAGAATATGAATACTTTAATACAGTTTCGCTAAAGTTAGATATTGTTGCAGTAATTCTAACTGTTAAAAGACAAATATACGTATTTTAATGCTGATACAATGAAAGAAATAGCGATTCAATAATTAGGTAGTGATACACAAAGATAAAATATCGATACATTTACATTAATACGTTAAAAGAATATGAATACTTTAATACAGTTTCGCTAAAGTTAGATATTGTTTTCGTAATTCTAACTGTTAAAAGACAAATATACGTATTTTAATGCTGATACAATGAAAGAAATAGCGATTCAATAATTAGGTACTGATACACAAAGATAAAATATCGATACATTTACATTAATACGTTAAAAGAATATGAATACTTTAATACAGTTTCGCTAAAGGTAGATATTGTTTTCGTAATTCTAACTGTTAAAAGACAAATATACGTATTTTAATGCTGATACAATGAAAGAAATAGCGATTAAATAATTAGGTAGTGATACACAAAGATAAAATATCGATACATTTACATTAATACGTTAAAAGAATATGAATACTTTAATACAGTTTCGCTAAAGGTAGATATTGTTGCAGTAATTCTGACTGTTAAAAGACAAATATACGTATTTAAATGCTGATACAATGAAAGAAATAGCGATTCAATAATTAGGTACTGATACACAAAGATAAAATATCGATACATTTACATTAATACGTTAAAAGAATATGAATACTTTAATACAGTTTCGCTAAAGGTAGATATTGCTTTCGTAATTCTAACTGTTAAAAGACAAATATACGTATTTAAATGCTGATACAATGAAAGAAATAGCGATTCAATAATTAGGTACTGATACACAAAGATAAAATATCGATACATTTACATTAATACGTTAAAAGAATATGAATACTTTAATACAGTTTCGCTAAAGGTAGATATTGTTTTCGTAATTCTAACTGTTAAAAGACAAATATACGTATTTAAATGCTGATACAATGAAAGAAATAGCGATTCAATAATTAGGTACTGATACACAAAGATAAAATATCGATACATTTACATTAATACGTTAAAAGAATATGAATACTTTAATACAGTTTCGCTAAAGGTAGATATTGTTGCAGTAATTCTAACTGTTAAAAGACAAATATACGTATTTTAATGCTGATACAATGAAAGAAATAGCGATTCAATAATTAGGTACTGATACACAAAGATAAAATATCGATACATTTACATTAATACGTTAAAAGAATATGAATACTTTAATACAGTTTCGCTAAAGGTAGATATTGTTGCAGTAATTCTGACTGTCAAAAGACAAATATACGTATTTAAATGCTGATACAATGAAAGAAATAGCGATTCAATAATTAGGTACTGATACACAAAGATAAAATATCGATACATTTACATTAATACGTTAAAAGAATATGAATACTTTAATACAGTTTCGCTAAAGGTAGATATTGCTTTCGTAATTCTAACTGTTAAAAGACAAATATACGTATTTAAATGCTGATACAATGAAAGAAATAGCGATTCAATAATTAGGTACTGATACACAAAGATAAAATATCGATACATTTACATTAATACGTTAAAAGAATATGAATACTTTAATACAGTTTCGCTAAAGGTAGATATTGTTTTCGTAATTCTAACTGTTAAAAGACAAATATACGTATTTAAATGCTGATACAATGAAAGAAATAGCGATTCAATAATTAGGTACTGATACACAAAGATAAAATATCGATACATTTACATTAATACGTTAAAAGAATATGAATACTTTAATACAGTTTCGCTAAAGGTAGATATTGTTGCAGTAATTCTAACTGTTAAAAGACAAATATACGTATTTTAATGCTGATACAATGAAAGAAATAGCGATTCAATAATTAGGTACTGATACACAAAGATAAAATATCGATACATTTACATTAATACGTTAAAAGAATATGAATACTTTAATACAGTTTCGCTAAAGGTAGATATTGTTGCAGTAATTCTGACTGTCAAAAGACAAATATACGTATTTAAATGCTGATACAATGAAAGAAATAGCGATTCAATAATTAGGTACTGATACACAAAGATAAAATATCGATACATTTACATTAATACGTTAAAAGAATATGAATACATTAATACAGTTTCGCTAAAGTTAGATATTGTTGCAGTAATTCTGACTGTTAAAAGACAAATATACGTATTTTAATGCTGATACAATGAAAGAAATAGCGATTCAATAATTAGGTACTGATACACAAAGATAAAATATCGATACATTTACATTAATACGTTAAAAGAATATGAATATTTTAATACAGTTTCGCTAAAGGTAGATATTGTTGCAGTAATTCTGACTGTTAAAAGACAAATATACGTATTTTAATGCTGATACAATGAAAGAAATAGCGATTCAATAATTAGGTACTGATACACAAAGATAAAATATCGATACATTTACATTAATACGTTAAAAGAATATGAATACTTTAATACAGTTTCACTAAAGTTAGATATTGTTTTCGTAATTCTAACTGATAAAAGACAAATATACGTATTTTAATGCTGATACAATGAAAGAAATAGCGATTCAATAATTAGGTACTGATACACAAAGATAAAATATCGATACATTTACATTAATACGTTAAAAGAATATGAATACTTTAATACAGTTTCGCTAAAGTTAGATATTGTTGCAGTAATTCTGACTGTTAAAAGACAAATATACGTATTTAAATGCTGATACAATGAAAGAAATAGCGATTCAATAATTAGGTACTGATACACAAAGATAAAATATCGATACATTTACATTAATACGTTAAAAGAATATGAATACTTTAATACAGTTTCGCTAAAGGTAGATATTGTTGCAGTAATTCTAACTGTTAAAAGACAAATATACGTATTTTAATGCTGATACAATGAAAGTAATAGCAATTCAATAATTAGGTACTGATACACAAAGATAAAATATCGATACATTTACATTAATACGTTAAAAGAATATGAATACTTTAATACAGTTTCGCTAAAGGTAGATATTGTTGCAGTAATTCTGACTGTTAAAAGACAAATATACGTATTTAAATGCTGATACAATGAAAGAAATAGCGATTCAATAATTAGGTACTGATACACAAAGATAAAATATCGATACATTTACATTAATACGTTAAAAGAATATGAATACTTTAATACAGTTTCGCTAAAGTTAGATATTGTTTTCGTAATTCTAACTGATAAAAGACAAATATACGTATTTAAATGCTGATACAATGAAAGAAATAGCGATTCAATAATTAGGTACTGATAGACAAAGATAAAATATCGATACATTTACATTAATACGTTAAAAGAATATGAATACTTTAATACAGTTTCGCTAAAGTTAGATATTGTTTTCGTAATTCTAACTGATAAAAGACAAATATACGTATTTAAATGGTGATACAATGAAAGAAATAGCGATTCAATAATTAGGTACTGATACACAAAGATAAAATATCGATACATTTACATTAATACGTTAAAAGAATATGACTACTTTAATACAGTTTCGCTAAAGTTAGATAATGTTTTCGTAATTCTGACTGTTAAAAGACAAATATACGTATTTTAATGCTGATACAGTGAAAGAAATAGCGATTCAATAATTAGGTAGTGATACACAAAGATAAAATATCGATACATTTACATTAATACGTTAAAAGAATATGAATACATTAATACAGTTTCGCTAAAGTTAGATATTTTTTTCGTAATTCTAACTGATAAAAGACAAATATACGTATTTTAATGCTGATACAGTGAAAGAAATAGCGATTCAATAATTAGGTAGTGATACACAAAGATAAAATATCGATACATTTACATTAATACGTTAAAAGAATATGAATACATTAATACAGTTTCGCTAAAGTTAGATATTGTTGCAGTAATTCTAACTGATAAAAGACAAATATACGTATTTAAATGCTGATACAATGAAAGAAATAGCGATTCAATAATTAGGTACTGATACACAAAGATAAAATATCGATACATTTACATTAATACGTTAAAAGAATATGAATACTTTAATACAGTTTCGCTAAAGGTAGATATTGTTGCAGTAATTCTGACTGTTAAAAGACAAATATACGTATTTTAATGCTGATACAGTGAAAGAAATAGCGATTCAATAATTAGGTAGTGATACACAAAGATAAAATATCGATACATTTACATTAATACGTTAAAAGAATATGAATACTTTAATACAGTTTCGCTAAAGGTAGATATTGTTGCAGTAATTCTGACTGTTAAAAGACAAATATACGTATTTTAATGCTGATACAGTGAAAGAAATAGCGATTCAATAATTAGGTAGTGATACACAAAGATAAAATATCGATACATTTACATTAATACGTTAAAAGAATATGAATACATTAATACAGTTTCGATAAAGGTAGATATTGTTGCAGTAATTCTGACTGTTAAAAGACAAATATACGTATTTTAATGCTGATACAATGAAAGAAATAGCGATTCAATAATTAGGTAGTGATACACAAAGATAAAATATCGATACATTTACATTAATACGTTAAAAGAATATGAATACATTAATACAGTTTCGCTAAAGTTAGATATTGTTTTCGTAATTCTAACTGATAAAAGACAAATATACGTATTTTAATGCTGATACAGTGAAAGAAATAGCGATTCAATAATTAGGTACTGATACACAAAGATAAAATATCGATACGTTTACATTAATACGTTAAAAGAATATGAATACTTTAATACAGTTTCGCTAAAGGTAGATATTGTTGCAGTAATTCTAACTGTTAAAAGACAAATATACGTATTTTAATGCTGATACAATGAAAGTAATAGCAATTCAATAATTAGGTACTGATACACAAAGATAAAATATCGATACATTTACATTAATACGTTAAAAGAATATGAATACTTTAATACAGTTTCGCTAAAGGTAGATATTGTTGCAGTAATTCTGACTGTTAAAAGACAAATATACGTATTTAAATGCTGATACAATGAAAGAAATAGCGATTCAATAATTAGGTACTGATACACAAAGATAAAATATCGATACATTTACATTAATACGTTAAAAGAATATGAATACTTTAATACAGTTTCGCTAAAGTTAGATATTGTTTTCGTAATTCTAACTGATAAAAGACAAATATACGTATTTAAATGCTGATACAATGAAAGAAATTGCGATTCAATAATTAGGTACTGATACACAAAGATAAAATATCGATACATTTACATTAATACGTTAAAAGAATATGAATACTTTAATACAGTTTCGCTAAAGGTAGATATTGTTGGAGTAATGCTGACTGATGGAAGACAAATATACGTATTTTAATGCTGATACAATGAAAGAAATAGCGATTCAATAATTAGGTACTGATACACAAAGATAAAATATCGATACATTTACATTAATACGTTAAAAGAATATGAATACTTTAATACAGTTTCGCTAAAGTTAGATATTGTTGCAGTAATTCTAACTGTTAAAAGACAAATATACGTATTTTAATGCTGATACAATGAAAGAAATAGCGATTCAATAATTAGGTAGTGATACACAAAGATAAAATATCGATACATTTACATTAATACGTTAAAAGAATATGAATACTTTAATACAGTTTCGCTAAAGTTAGATATTGTTTTCGTAATTCTAACTGTTAAAAGACAAATATACGTATTTTAATGCTGATACAATGAAAGAAATAGCGATTCAATAATTAGGTACTGATACACAAAGATAAAATATCGATACATTTACATTAATACGTTAAAAGAATATGAATACTTTAATACAGTTTCGCTAAAGGTAGATATTGTTTTCGTAATTCTAACTGTTAAAAGACAAATATACGTATTTTAATGCTGATACAATGAAAGAAATAGCGTTTCAATAATTAGGTAGTGATACACAAAGATAAAATATCGATACATTTACATTAATACGTTAAAAGAATATGAATACTTTAATACAGTTTCGCTAAAGGTAGATATTGTTGCAGTAATTCTGACTGTTAAAAGACAAATATACGTATTTAAATGCTGATACAATGAAAGAAATAGCGATTCAATAATTAGGTACTGATACACAAAGATAAAATATCGATACATTTACATTAATACGTTAAAAGAATATGAATACTTTAATACAGTTTCGCTAAAGGTAGATATTGTTGGAGTAATGCTGACTGATGGAAGACAAATATACGTATTTTAATGCTGATACAATGAAAGAAATAGCGATTCAATAATTAGGTACTGATACACAAAGATAAAATATCGATACATTTACATTAATACGTTAAAAGAATATGAATACTTTAATACAGTTTCGCTAAAGTTAGATATTGTTGCAGTAATTCTGACTGTTAAAAGACAAATATACGTATTTAAATGCTGATACAATGAAAGAAATAGCGATTCAATAATTAGGTACTGATACACAAAGATAAAATATCGATACATTTACATTAATACGTTAAAAGAATATGAATACTTTAATACAGTTTCGCTAAAGGTAGATATTGTTGCAGTAATTCTGACTGTTAAAAGACAAATATACGTATTTAAATGCTGATACAATGAAAGAAATAGCGATTCAATAATTAGGTACTGATACACAAAGATAAAATATCGATACATTTACATTAATACGTTAAAAGAATATGAATACTTTAATACAGTTTCGCTAAAGGTAGATATTGTTGCAGTAATTCTGACTGTTAAAAGACAAATATACGTATTTTAATGCTGATACAATGAAAGTAATAGCAATTCAATAATTAGGTACTGATACACAAAGATAAAATATCGATACATTTACATTAATACGTTAAAAGAATATGAATACTTTAATACAGTTTCGCTAAAGGTAGATATTGTTGCAGTAATTCTGACTGTTAAAAGACAAATATACGTATTTAAATGCTGATACAATGAAAGAAATAGCGATTCAATAATTAGGTACTGATACACAAAGATAAAATATCGATACATTTACATTAATACGTTAAAAGAATATGAATACTTTAATACAGTTTCGCTAAAGTTAGATATTGTTTTCGTAATTCTAACTGTTAAAAGACAAATATACGTATTTTAATGCTGATACAATGAAAGAAATAGCGATTCAATAATTAGGTACTGATACACAAAGATAAAATATCGATACATTTACATTAATACGTTAAAAGAATATGAATACTTTAATACAGTTTCGCTAAAGGTAGTTATTGTTTTCGTAATTCTAACTGTTAAAAGACAAATATACGTATTTTAATGCTGATACAATGAAAGTAATAGCAATTCAATAATTAGGTACTGATACACAAAGATAAAATATCGATACATTTACATTAATACGTTAAAAATATATGAATACTTTAATACAGTTTCGCTAAAGGTAGATATTGCTTTCGTAATTCTAACTGTTAAAAGACAAATATACGTATTTAAATGCTGATACAATGAAAGAAATAGCGATTCAATAATTAGGTACTGATACACAAAGATAAAATATCGATACATTTACATTAATACGTTAAAAGAATATGAATACTTTAATACAGTTTCGCTAAAGGTAGATATTGTTTTCGTAATTCTAACTGTTAAAAGACAAATATACGTATTTAAATGCTGATACAATGAAAGAAATAGCGATTCAATAATTAGGTACTGATACACAAAGATAAAATATCGATACATTTACATTAATACGTTAAAAGAATATGAATACTTTAATACAGTTTCGCTAAAGGTAGATATTGTTTTCGTAATTCTAACTGTTAAAAGACAAATATACGTATTTTAATGCTGATACAATGAAAGAAATAGCGATTCAATAATTAGGTACTGATACACAAAGATAAAATATCGATACATTTACATTAATACGTTAAAAGAATATGAATACTTTAATACAGTTTCGCTAAAGGTAGATATTGTTGCAGTAATTCTGACTGTCAAAAGACAAATATACATATTTAAATGCTGATACAATGAAAGAAATAGCGATTCAATAATTAGGTACTGATACACAAAGATAAAATATCGATACATTTACATTAATACGTTAAAAGAATATGAATACATTAATACAGTTTCGCTAAAGTTAGATATTGTTGCAGTAATTCTGACTGTTAAAAGACAAATATACGTATTTTAATGCTGATACAATGAAAGAAATAGCGATTCAATAATTAGGTACTGATACACAAAGATAAAATATCGATACATTTACATTAATACGTTAAAAGAATATGAATATTTTAATACAGTTTCGCTAAAGGTAGATATTGTTGCAGTAATTCTGACTGTTAAAAGACAAATATACGTATTTTAATGCTGATACAATGAAAGAAATAGCGATTCAATAATTAGGTACTGATACACAAAGATAAAATATCGATACATTTACATTAATACGTTAAAAGAATATGAATACTTTAATACAGTTTCACTAAAGTTAGATATTGTTTTCGTAATTCTAACTGATAAAAGACAAATATACGTATTTTAATGCTGATACAATGAAAGAAATAGCGATTCAATAATTAGGTACTGATACACAAAGATAAAATATCGATACATTTACATTAATACGTTAAAAGAATATGAATACTTTAATACAGTTTCGCTAAAGTTAGATATTGTTGCAGTAATTCTGACTGTTAAAAGACAAATATACGTATTTAAATGCTGATACAATGAAAGAAATAGCGATTCAATAATTAGGTACTGATACACAAAGATAAAATATCGATACATTTACATTAATACGTTAAAAGAATATGAATACTTTAATACAGTTTCGCTAAAGGTAGATATTGTTGCAGTAATTCTGACTGTTAAAAGACAAATATACGTATTTTAATGCTGATACAATGAAAGTAATAGCAATTCAATAATTAGGTACTGATACACAAAGATAAAATATCGATACATTTACATTAATACGTTAAAAGAATATGAATACTTTAATACAGTTTCGCTAAAGGTAGATATTGTTGCAGTAATTCTGACTGTTAAAAGACAAATATACGTATTTAAATGCTGATACAATGAAAGAAATAGCGATTCAATAATTAGGTACTGATACACAAAGATAAAATATCGATACATTTACATTAATACGTTAAAAGAATATGAATACTTTAATACAGTTTCGCTAAAGTTAGATATTGTTTTCGTAATTCTAACTGATAAAAGACAAATATACGTATTTAAATGCTGATACAATGAAAGAAATAGCGATTCAATAATTAGGTACTGATAGACAAAGATAAAATATCGATACATTTACATTAATACGTTAAAAGAATATGAATACTTTAATACAGTTTCGCTAAAGTTAGATATTGTTTTCGTAATTCTAACTGATAAAAGACAAATATACGTATTTAAATGGTGATACAATGAAAGAAATAGCGATTCAATAATTAGGTAGTGATACACAAAGATAAAATATCGATACATTTACATTAATACGTTAAAAGAATATGAATACTTTAATACAGTTTCGCTAAAGTTAGATAATGTTTTCGTAATTCTGACTGTTAAAAGACAAATATACGTATTTTAATGCTGATACAGTGAAAGAAATAGCGATTCAATAATTAGGTAGTGATACACAAAGATAAAATATCGATACATTTACATTAATACGTTAAAAGAATATGAATACATTAATACAGTTTCGCTAAAGTTAGATATTTTTTTCGTAATTTTAACTGATAAAAGACAAATATACGTATTTAAATGCTGATACAATGAAAGAAATAGCGATTCAATAATTAGGTACTGATACACAAAGATAAAATATCGATACATTTACATTAATACGTTAAAAGAATATGAATACTTTAATACAGTTTCGCTAACGTTAGATATTGTTTTCGTAATTCTAACTGATAAAAGACAAATATACGTATTTTAATGCTGATACAGTGAAAGAAATAGCGATTCAATAATTAGGTAGTGATACACAAAGATAAAATATCGATACATTTACATTAATACGTTAAAAGAATATGAATACATTAATACAGTTTCGCTAAAGTTAGATATTGTTGCAGTAATTCTAACTGATAAAAGACAAATATACGTATTTAAATGCTGATACAATGAAAGAAATAGCGATTCAATAATTAGGTACTGATACACAAAGATAAAATATCGATACATTTACATTAATACGTTAAAAGAATATGAATACTTTAATACAGTTTCGCTAAAGGTAGATATTGTTGCAGTAATTCTGACTGTTAAAAGACAAATATACGTATTTTAATGCTGATACAGTGAAAGAAATAGCGATTCAATAATTAGGTAGTGATACACAAAGATAAAATATCGATACATTTACATTAATACGTTAAAAGAATATGAATACTTTAATACAGTTTCGCTAAAGGTAGATATTGTTGCAGTAATTCTGACTGTTAAAAGACAAATATACGTATTTTAATGCTGATACAGTGAAAGAAATAGCGATTCAATAATTAGGTAGTGATACACAAAGATAAAATATCGATACATTTACATTAATACGTTAAAAGAATATGAATACATTAATACAGTTTCGATAAAGGTAGATATTGTTGCAGTAATTCTGACTGTTAAAAGACAAATATACGTATTTTAATGCTGATACAATGAAAGAAATAGCGATTCAATAATTAGGTAGTGATACACAAAGATAAAATATCGATACATTTACATTAATACGTTAAAAGAATATGAATACATTAATACAGTTTCGCTAAAGTTAGATATTGTTTTCGTAATTCTAACTGATAAAAGACAAATATACGTATTTTAATGCTGATACAGTGAAAGAAATAGCGATTCAATAATTAGGTACTGATACACAAAGATAAAATATCGATACGTTTACATTAATACGTTAAAAGAATATGAATACTTTAATACAGTTTCGATAAAGGTAGATATTGTTGCAGTAATTCTAACTGTTAAAAGACAAATATACGTATTTTAATGCTGATACAATAAAGTAATAGCAATTCAATAATTAGTTACTGATACACAAAGATAAAATATCGATACATTTACATTAATACGTTAAAAGAATATGAATACTTTAATACAGTTTCGCTAAAGGTAGATATTGTTGCAGTAATTCTGACTGTTAAAAGACAAATATACGTATTTAAATGCTGATACAATGAAAGAAATAGCGATTCAATAATTAGGTACTGATACACAAAGATAAAATATCGATACATTTACATTAATACGTTAAAAGAATATGAATACTTTAATACAGTTTCGCTAAAGTTAGATATTGTTTTCGTAATTCTAACTGATAAAAGACAAATATACGTATTTAAATGCTGATACAATGAAAGAAATTGCGATTCAATAATTAGGTACTGATAGACAAAGATAAAATATCGATACATTTACATTAATACGTTAAAAGAATATGAATACTTTAATACAGTTTCGCTAAAGTTAGATATTGTTTTCGTAATTCTAACTGATAAAAGACAAATATACGTATTTAAATGCTGATACAATGAAAGAAATAGCGATTCAATAATTAGGTACTGATACACAAAGATAAAATATCGATACATTTACTATAATACGTTAAAAGAATATGAATACTTTAATACAGTTTCGCTAAAGTTAGATAATGTTTTCGTAATTCTGACTGTTAAAAGACAAATATACGTATTTAAATGCTGATACAATGAAAGAAATTGCGATTCAATAATTAGGTACTGATAGACAAAGATAAAATATCGATACATTTACATTAATACGTTAAAAGAATATGAATACTTTAATACAGTTTCGCTAAAGTTAGATAATGTTTTCGTAATTCTGACTGTTAAAAGACAAATATACGTATTTAAATGCTGATACAATGAAAGAAATTGCGATTCAATAATTAGGTACTGATAGACAAAGATAAAATATCGATACATTTACATTAATACGTTAAAAGAATATGAATACTTTAATACAGTTTCGCTAAAGTTAGATATTGTTTTCGTAATTCTGACTGTTAAAAGACAAATATACGTATTTTAATGCTGATACAGTGAAAGAAATAGCGATTCAATAATTAGGTACTGATAGACAAAGATAAAATATCGATACATTTACATTAATACGTTAAAAGAATATGAATACTTTAATACAGTTTCGCTAAAGTTAGATATTGTTTTCGTAATTCTAACTGATAAAAGACAAATATACGTATTTAAATGCTGATACAATGAAAGAAATTGCGATTCAATAATTAGGTACTGATAGACAAAGATAAAATATCGATACATTTACATTAATACGTTAAAAGAATATGAATACTTTAATACAGTTTCGCTAAAGTTAGATAATGTTTTCGTAATTCTGACTGTTAAAAGACAAATATACGTATTTAAATGCTGATACAATGAAAGAAATTGCGATTCAATAATTAGGTACTGATAGACAAAGATAAAATATCGATACATTTACATTAATACGTTAAAAGAATATGAATACTTTAATACAGTTTCGCTAAAGTTAGATAATGTTTTCGTAATTCTGACTGTTAAAAGACAAATATACGTATTTAAATGCTGATACAATGAAAGAAATTGCGATTCAATAATTAGGTACTGATAGACAAAGATAAAATATCGATACATTTACATTAATACGTTAAAAGAATATGAATACTTTAATACAGTTTCGCTAAAGTTAGATATTGTTTTCGTAATTCTAACTGATAAAAGACAAATATACGTATTTAAATGCTGATACAATGAAAGAAATAGCGATTCAATAATTAGGTACTGATACACAAAGATAAAATATCGATACATTTACTATAATACGTTAAAAGAATATGAATACTTTAATACAGTTTCGCTAAAGTTAGATAATGTTTTCGTAATTCTGACTGTTAAAAGACAAATATACGTATTTTAATGCTGATACAGTGAAAGAAATAGCGATTCAATAATTAGGTACTGATAGACAAAGATAAAATATCGATACATTTACATTAATACGTTAAAAGAATATGAATACTTTAATACAGTTTCGCTAAAGGTAGATATTGTTTTCGTTATTCTAACTGATAAAAGACAAATATACGTATTTAAATGCTGATACAATGAAAGAAATAGCGATTCAATAATTAGGTACTGATACACAAAGATAAAATATCGATACGTTTACATTAATACGTTAAAAGAATATGAATACTTTAATACAGTTTCGCTAAAGTTAGATATTGTTTTCGTAATTCTGACTGTTAAAAGACAAATATACGTATTTTAATGCTGATACAATGAAAGAAATAGCGATTCAATAATTAGGTACTGATACACAAAGATAAAATATCGATACATTTATATTAATACGTTAAAAGAATATGAATACTTTAATACAGTTTCGCTAAAGTTAGATATGGTTGCAGTAATACTGACTGTTAAAAGACAAATATACGTATTTTAATGCTGATACAATGAAAGAAATAGCGATTCAATAATTAGGTAGTGATACACAAAGATAAAATATCGATACATTTACATTAATACGTTAAAAGAATATGAATACTTTAATACAGTTTCGCTAAAGTTAGATATTGTTGCAGTAATTCTGACTGATAAAAGACAAATATACGTATTTTAATGCTGATACAATGAAAGAAATAGCGATTCAATAATTAGGTACTGATACTCAAAGATAAAATATCGATACATTTACATTAATACGTTAAAAGAATATGAATACTTTAATACAGTTTCGCTAAAGTTAGATATTGTTGCAGTAATTCTAACTGAAAAAAGACAAATATACGTATTTTAATGCTGATACAGTGAAAGAAATAGCGATTCAATAATTAGGTAGTGATACTCAAAGATAAAATATCGATACATTTACATTAATACGTTAAAAGAATATGAATACTTTAATACAGTTTCGCTAAAGTTAGATATTGTTGCAGTAATTCTGACTGTTAAAAGACAAATATACGTATTTTAATGCCGATACAATGAAAGAAATAGCGATTCAATAATTAGGTACTGATACACAAAGGTAAAATATCGATACATTTACATTAATACATTAAAAGAATATGAATACTTTAATACAGTTTCGCTAAAGTTAGATATTGTTGGAGTAATGCTGACTGATGGAAGACAAATATACGTATTTTAATGCTGATACAATGAAAGAAATAGCGATTCAATAATTAGGTACTGATACACAAAGATAAAATATCGATACATTTACATTAATACGTTAAAAGAATATGAATACTTTAATACAGTTTCGCTAAAGTTAGATATTGTTGCAGTAATTCTGACTGATAAAAGACAAATATACGTATTTTAATGCTGATACAATGAAAGAAATAGCGATTCAATAATTAGGTAGTGATACACAAAGATAAAATATCGATACATTTACATTAATACGTTAAAAGAATATGAATACTTTAATTCAGTTTCGCTAAAGGTAGATATTGTTGCATTAATTCTGACTGATAAAAGACAAATATACGTATTTTAATGCTGATACAATGAAAGAAATAGCGATTCAATAATTAGGTAGTGATACTCAAAGATAAAATATCGATACATTTACATTAATACGTTAAAAGAATATGAATACTTTAATACAGTTTCGCTAAAGTTAGATATTGTTTTCGTAATTCTAACTGATAAAAGACAAATATATGTATTTAAATGCTGATACAATGAAAGAAATAGCGATTCAATAATTAGGTAGTGATACTCAAAGATAAAATATCGATACATTTACATTAATACGTTAAAAGAATATGAATACTTTAATACAGTTTCGCTAAAGGTAGATATTGTTGCAGTAATTCTGACTGTTAAAAGACAAATATACGTATTTAAATGCTGATACAATGAAAGAAATAGCGATTCAATAATTAGGTAGTGATACTCAAAGATAAAATATCGATACATTTACATTAATACGTTAAAAGAATATGAATACTTTCATACAGTTTCGCTAAAGTTAGATATTGTTTTCGTAATTGTAACTGATAAAAGACAAATATATGTATTTAAATGCTGATACAATGAAAGAAATAGCGATTCAATAATTAGGTAGTGATACTCAAAGATAAAATATCGATACATTTACATTAATACGTTAAAAGAATATGAATACTTTAATACAGTTTCGCTAAAGTTAGATATTGTTTTCGTAATTCTAACTGATAAAAGACAAATATACGTATTTAAATGCTGATACAATGAAAGAAATAGCGATTCAATAATTAGGTACTGATACACAAAGATAAAATATCGATACATTTACATTAATACGTTAAAAGAATATGAATACTTTAATACAGTTTCGCTAAAGTTAGATATTGTTTTCGTAATTCTAACTGATAAAAGACAAATATACGTATTTAAATGCTGATACAATGAAAGAAATAGCGATTCAATAATTAGGTAGTGATACTCAAAGATAAAATATCGATACATTTACATTAATACGTTAAAAGAATATGAATACTTTAATACAGTTTCGCTAAAGTTAGATATTGTTTTCGTAATTCTAACTGATAAAAGACAAATATATGTATTTAAATGCTGATACAATGAAAGAAATAGCGATTCAATAATTAGGTAGTGATACTCAAAGATAAAATATCGATACATTTACATTAATACGTTAAAAGAATATGAATACTTTAATACAGTTTCGCTAAAGTTAGATATTGTTTTCGTAATTCTAACTGATAAAAGACAAATATATGTATTTAAATGCTGATACAATGAAAGAAATAGCGATTCAATAATTAGGTAGTGATACTCAAAGATAAAATATCGATACATTTACATTAATACGTTAAAAGAATATGAATACTTTAATACAGTTTCGCTAAAGTTAGATATTGTTTTCGTAATTCTAACTGATAAAAGACAAATATACGTATTTAAATGCTGATACAATGAAAGAAATAGCGATTCAATAATTAGGTAGTGATACTCAAAGATAAAATATCGATACATTTACATTAATACGTTAAAAGAATATGAATACTTTAATACAGTTTCGCTAAAGTTAGATATTGTTTTCGTAATTCTAACTGATAAAAGACAAATATATGTATTTAAATGCTGATACAATGAAAGAAATAGCGATTCAATAATTAGGTAGTGATACTCAAAGATAAAATATCGATACATTTACATTAATACGTTAAAAGAATATGAATACTTTAATACAGTTTCGCTAAAGTTAGATATTGTTTTCGTAATTCTAACTGATAAAAGACAAATATATGTATTTAAATGCTGATACAATGAAAGAAATAGCGATTCAATAATTAGGTAGTGATACTCAAAGATAAAATATCGATACATTTACATTAATACGTTAAAAGAATATGAATACTTTAATACAGTTTCGCTAAAGTTAGATATTGTTTTCGTAATTCTAACTGATAAAAGACAAATATATGTATTTAAATGCTGATACAATGAAAGAAATAGCGATTCAATAATTAGGTAGTGATACTCAAAGATAAAATATCGATACATTTACATTAATACGTTAAAAGAATATGAATACTTTAATACAGTTTCGCTAAAGTTAGATATTGTTTTCGTAATTCTAACTGATAAAAGACAAATATATGTATTTAAATGCTGATACAATGAAAGAAATAGCGATTCAATAATTAGATAGTGATACTCAAAGATAAAATATCGATACATTTACATTAATACGTTAAAAGAATATGAATACTTTAATACAGTTTCGCTAAAGTTAGATATTGTTTTCGTAATTCTAACTGATAAAAGACAAATATATGTATTTAAATGCTGATACAATGAAAGAAATAGCGATTCAATAATTAGGTAGTGATACTCAAAGATAAAATATCGATACATTTACATTAATACGTTAAAAGAATATGAATACTTTAATACAGTTTCGCTAAAGTTAGATATTGTTTTCGTAATTCTAACTGATAAAAGACAAATATACGTATTTAAATGCTGATACAATGAAAGAAATAGCGATTCAATAATTAGGTAGTGATACTCAAAGATAAAATATCGATACATTTACATTAATACGTTAAAAGAATATGAATACTTTAATACAGTTTCGCTAAAGTTAGATATTGTTTTCGTAATTCTAACTGATAAAAGACAAATATACGTATTTAAATGCTGATACAATGAAAGAAATAGCGATTCAATAATTAGGTAGTGATACTCAAAGATAAAATATCGATACATTTACATTAATACGTTAAAAGAATATGAATACTTTAATACAGTTTCGCTAAAGTTAGATATTGTTTTCGTAATTCTAACTGATAAAAGACAAATATATGTATTTAAATGCTGATACAATGAAAGAAATAGCGATTCAATAATTAGGTAGTGATACTCAAAGATAAAATATCGATACATTTACATTAATACATTAAAAGAATATGAATACTTTAATACAGTTTCGCTAAAGGTAGATATTGTTGCAGTAATTCTGACTGTTAAAAGACAAATATACGTATTTTAATGCCGATACAATGAAAGAAATAGCGATTCAATAATTAGGTAGTGATACTCAAAGATAAAATATCGATACATTTACATTAATACGTTAAAAGAATATGAATACTTTAATACAGTTTCGCTAAAGTTAGATATTGTTGCAGTAATTCTGACTGTTAAAAGACAAATATACGTATTTTAATGCCGATACAATGAAAGAAATAGCGATTCAATAATTAGGTAGTGATACTCAAAGATAAAATATCGATACATTTACATTAATACGTTAAAAGAATATGAATACTTTAATACAGTTTCGCTAAAGTTAGATATTGTTTTCGTAATTCTGACTGTTAAAAGACAAATATACGTATTTTAATGCCGATACAATGAAAGAAATAGCGATTCAATAATTAGGTAGTGATACTCAAAGATAAAATATCGATACATTTACATTAATACGTTAAAAGAATATGAATACTTTAATACAGTTTCGCTAAAGTTAGATATTGTTTTCGTAATTCTAAGTGATAAAAGACAAATATACGTATTTAAATGCTGATACAATGAATGAAATAGCGATTCAATAATTAGGTACTGATACACAAAGGTAAAATATCGATTTATGGAAAGTGATAGATTAATAGATCTATATATTGAAAAATATTGATACTAATATATTAGGGAAACATGTAGCTACAATAATAATAATACATAAAAAAACGATACCTTGATACTAACACAAAGAAAAACGTTACATTGAAAGAGATACATTTAGGAAAAATATCGATAACCTACATTAAGACTGATACATTCAAAAATATCCATATAATAGACTAATAGATTGAAGAAAATTATCAAATTAGTTCTGATAGAGTAAAAACCTTGTTACAATGAAGTGGTACATTAAAAAACGATACCTTGATACTAACACAAAGAAAAACGTTACATTGAAAGAGATACATTTAAGAAAAATATCGATAGACCTACATTAAGACTGATACATTCAAAAATATCCATATAATAGACTAATAGATTGAAGAAAATTATCAAATTAGTTGTGATAGAGTAAAAACCTTGTTACAATGAAGTGGTACATTAAAAAAACGATACCTTGATACTAACACAAAGAAAAACGTTACATTGAAAGAGATACATTTAAGAAAAATATCGATAACCTACATTAAGACTGATACATTCAAAAATATCCATATAATAGACTAATAGATTGAAGAAAATTATCAAATTAGTTCTGATAGAGTAAAAACCTTGTTACAATGAAGTGGTACATTAAAAAAATCGATACAATAATATTAAGTACCTTTAAACATAGATACTGTTACCACATAAAAATAGATCTATCGTTGCAAAATTACTGTTACATTGAAGATAAATATCTGTCCGTCAATACGGACACATTAAACGCACCTTTTAAACCAAACGAAACGTTTTACCCGCCAGACTACTAGTAGGGCTTACCGGTGGTAGAACGCAGTGCTAATACATTCCCACGGTACCAGAATGTAGTAGGCCTGGCACCTGCCCACCTGGAGCCTACCAATATAAAGGACCCCTATATTGCAATTTGTTTATTAAAAATATGAAGTATTTCGTAACTTTAGAAAAACGAACAAAATATTTATTTATTTTAAAATTTTGTAAAATTAAAAAATTTAACTAAATATATTGCATAAGCTATTCTTGTAGTAGGTTTACTCTATATGTGAGTTAGACTAAACTAAAGTTAACAAAAGCGTATTTACGTACAAATTACCAATCGTCAGTAAAATACATTAATTCATCCTCTCAGGTTCAAATACATTGTGGATGGCACTTGATGTTAATACAGTTTTCTTCTACATTAATTCAATAATTAAATTTAATAATGAATTATTTTAGTTGTATATGCGAGAAAAACTTTTCACAAAAGGGGCAAGGTATGCAATATAGCTACTGTAATTCGTTCAAAGTTCGCTTAAAATATACATAGAAAATAGAAATTATACATAGAATTTTTTTTATAAAAAAATATAAAATATTTCAAAACTCTCAAAACACCAAAAAAATATGCCTTTGTCTGAAGTTTTGTCAAATTGAAATTCATCTTAATATAGGCTATTACCTATTTTTAGTTTTTTTTTTCTAAATGGGAATTAGACTCCCTAAAATTAACAAAAACGTATTTATTAAATTCCTTCTATTACTTAACACTTCCTTATGTAGGCTATAAAACGTATTCCTATAGTTATAGTTGGACAATTCATGTCTTATAATTTTTTTTCAAATAATAATTAATTAATTTAGTTTAATTCACTATAGTTTTTTTATAGGAGTAAAACCTTTACATAAGGGACAAGTTATGCGATATAGTTTCATTTGGTTTGAAATAAGTGATAAGATTTGTTGTTGAAGCAAGTCTCGAGGTGCAATGGTTTCCAAATTCTGTGTTGTTCCGCTAGGAACGTGATTCATGACTGTTTGTTTCAGCCTAAGTGTTAAAGTAGTTGCTACTGCTACCTCGTTAAAATATCTCTAAGTGTTTATGTTTCTTTATTTATCTTCACTCTGTTTTTAGTTTTAATTTTGTATAAACTTATTTTTTGCTGAATTGTTTATAACGTGTATTTTTATATAATATATGATTATTATTATTTTAACTGTGTAAGCTTTGTTTAGGATTTGTTTTTTGGGGATGTTGAAAATAAATATCAAAATATTAATAATAATAGCAGTTATGTAAAATATATAGAATACCTCTCCTGAGTAAGAAGTGTTGTGCTATGTAATAGGTTAATTTTATTGCTTGATTTTGTATTTTTATCTTGTTTTGTTTTATTTAACTTGTGTTATAGCTTGACAATATGTTAGTAGTAGCCAAGCACTGAGAAAGGTGACATCGTCCCCTACTACTAGTTGGTTGTGTGTGTGTTTATTCAATTCTAATTTTTTGTGAGATTTTGAGTTCACTATTTTGACTTTTACCTTTGTGAATAGTTCCCCCTAGCTAAGCTCTAATTAACTAAAAAGTGATAAGATGATTTCATATCAGCTGATTTTATGTTATAGGTTATGTGGTAGAACAGCAGTTTTATCGCACAGGCTATGTTGCTTTATTTATATTAACTGTCGTTATTTAACCAAAAGTAACTGAAATAAATTTTTTCGTTGAATTAAGTATGGATTGACTTCAAATGGTTTATGTTTAGACTGTGTTTCCTACTTGTTTTTATGAATAAAACCATTTCCTTAGTCTATTATTTTGTGTATCTTGCAATGAACTTTAAACATTTTTGTAACAATATCGAACATAAGTAGAGCCTACATTTACTTCAAGCACTGTTATTCCTCGTTTCACGAAATCGATGGAACGCGCTAAAGGATTACTACAGGCTATCCATCTTGCCTCCCCTACTTGTGTATGCCATTACAAATAAATAACAAGAGAGAGAGGAGGATATAGAGAGGGAGAACAAGTTAAATTGACCTTGTAGAGAGCTTAGTGCGGCAAAGTTGGGAACTTCAAGGTTTGGTGGCCTTTTCAGCTCTCGGCGGGATTACGAAATGTTTCACCATTTTGTAAAGCATAAAAACTGTTAGAGACTATGGGATGAAATTGACCCGGATATGTTTCTTCTATGGCTATTTCAGGTTCAACGAGTACAAGATATGTTATTCCGAAATTATTAGTTGACAAATATTTGGTTATCTTGAACGTGTTGTGGGAAAATGACATGTTGAAAACATTTCCTGCCTCCAATTAATAATGTTCTATACAAATATTACAGCCCTTCGGAATCAGCTTTCTTTTAAAAGTGTCGGATATAGATATATTGGAAATTTGTTATTCAAAAGTTTTAGTAAACAGATATCTCTAAAGCTTCCAATAACAACAAAATATTGAGTACAATTTCACCTTGTACAGCTGTTATTTTTGGGCACGTTATCACTGAAATATTTTCTATTTTTACACACAAACATATTCACACACACACACACACACACACACACACACACACACACACACACACGCTCGCGCGCGCGCGCGCGCGTGTGTGTAATTCATTGAGAATTTTCCAAAACAATTAGCTCTAACTTGTATTCATTGTTCAAATTTTACTGTTAATTCTGTATAATTGTTTCTTATAACAAATTTTTAGGTAATTTCTCATTACTCTAAATTAAATGATTTCTCAATTCAAAATTTCTGTATACGTGTCTATAAAATTTTACGTGACTCCCTCGATTGTCAGAAAATGTTTTTTTGTATGAGCTGGAGCCATACACATTATAACAAGGTTTGCTCCAGTAATTTACTTTAAAAGGGATCCAAAAAGTGTCAGGTTTATTCTAGAAGCTATGTTGAGAATGAAGCTAAGAAGGAACAGTAATGTCGTCTGTTTACTAGCCGCTGTTAGTAATTAAACACGGGTCGCACGAAGCTGTTACCTAGTTTATATTTACCATAGGCAATCGCTTGCGGCAAGGTAAAAGAAAGTAGCTGGCAACACTTTACCTCTGCCAGTGCGTTACGTAACATTAATTACTTTATGTAAATGTGACATCGAACACAATGTACGACCGAGTCAATGGATTGCGCGGCTAACCTGTAAAGCAATGATGTCAAGGCAACCTGTGCTTGTGCGTCCGCGCGTCAATCACAACATTAAACAAATGTCAACGTTGCCATATTTGGCAACATATAAAACTCTTTACTGCTGCCCAAATTAGTTGTGAAGCAACCACTGCCTATTATACGTTTTGTCTAGAAGTCTAACTGCATGCAATGAGTTGTATTTAGACAAAAACTTTGATTATTGATAGACAATATGATTTCGTCATTATTAATAAATAAAACTTTTTCAATTCCCTATTAGTCCACATGCTGCATATACACACACACAAACACACACACACACACACACACATATATATATATATATATATATATATATATGTGTGTGTGTGTATAGTATATTTTAAATATGGTGATACGTTTTCTTGTAGTACAGTTAATGAATAAAAATATTCCAAATACAAGAATTGTTATATTTTGTATAATATTTCAAGCTTTTCGTCAATAAAATAGGTAGACCCCCCCCCCTATTAGCATTTTCAGGATAACCAATGGTATAACAACATTTTTTACAAAAATCTAATCATGTGTAGTACAATTCAATCATATGTTTATTTTTATTTATACTTCTGTGTAATATTTGCCATAACATCAATAACCTTGTAAATAGTTTGGTGTTTTGATTTTACATGAATCATGAATTTTACATGAATTTTATTAAAAATTATTATTTAAATTTTGATTAATCAATTATGTTTGAAAAACTGTATTAACATCAAGTTACATCCACTACAATTTTAAAAAAATGTATTTGAACTTGAGTGGATGAAAAAAAGTATTTTATTAACGATTGAAATTTGAACAAGATATATAGCCTAATCTAAATAAGTCATAAACCAGCTGTTTTATAAAATCATATGTTATCACTTACTTTAAGCTAAATGTGAGGAAATGACTATATTGCATACATTGCCCCTTTTGTGAAAAGTGTTTCTCCCATATAAAACTAAAATTAATTCATTACATTTATTTTTAAAAAACGAAGTATTACTGTAGGCAAGTGTGACATACTAATAGGCCTATATGTACAAGCGTTTTTATTGAAATTAAATATTGTACTTTATCGATTTATTTGACAATAATAGTTTCTTTTAGAAGTTTTAAAGAAAGTAAAGGTTAAACAAATTACATAACCTATATACAGTCTAATTAAAATATCCTATTACATTGCATTTGTACTTTCAGCGCCGCGAACAGCCTGCTAGAGGACACAAAGGATCCGTGTAATACAATTCTTACATTGGTTTGTTGTGCGACTCCAGGCCTCACCACGAAGACCGGTTCTACGTACAAATATGGACATGTAAGTAGTATTCATGACTGGAATAAATTAATAATATATGAACAGCGTTATGACAGCCGGCACTTATCGCTCTCCTCTCGGGGCTACTCAGATCTCTAAACCTTTGCTGTGGAGAATCCCGCTCGTTAGAAGCAATGTATCGTTGCATGTGCCTATGCGAAGGCAGGCTAGCCAGCATATATCGCTCTCCTCTCGGGGCTACTCAGATCGCTAAACCTTTGCTGTGGAGAATCCCGCTCGTTAGAAGCAATGTATCGTTGCATGTGCCAATGCGAAGGCAGGCTAGCCAGCATATGTCGCTCTCCTCTCGGGGCTACTCAGATCGCTAAACCTTTGCTGTGGAGAATCCCGCTCGTTAGAAGCAATGTATCGTTGCATGTGCCAATGCGAAGGCAGGCTAGCCAGCATATATCGCTCTCCTCTCGGGGCTACTCAGATCGCTAAACCTTTGCTGTGGAGAATCCCGCTCGTTAGAAGCAATGTATCGTTGCATGTGCCTATGCGAAGGCAGGCTGCCCAGCATATATCGCTCTCCTCTCGGGGCTACTCAGATCGCTAAACCTTTGCTGTGGAGAATCCCGCTTGTTAGGAGCAATGAATCGATGCATGTGCCACTGCGAAGGCAGGCTGCCCAGCATATATCGCTCTCCTCTCGGGGCTACTCAGATCGCTAAACCTTTGCTGTGGAGAATCCCGCTTGTTAGAAGCAATGTATCGTTGCATGTGCCAATGCGAAGGCAGGCTAGCCAGCATATATCGCTCTCCTCTCGGGGCTACTCAGATCGCTAAACCTTTGCTGTGGAGAATCCCGCTCGTTAGAAGCAATGTATCGTTGCATGTGCCACTGCGAAGGCAGGCTAGCCAGCATATATCGCTCTCCTCTCGGGGCTACTCAGATCGCTAAACCTTTGCTGTGGAGAATCCCGCTCGTTAGAAGCAATGTATCGTTGCATGTGCCTATGCGAAGGCAGGCTGCCCAGCATATATCGCTCTCCTCTCGGGGCTACTCAGATCGCTAAACCTTTGCTGTGGAGAATCCCGCTTGTTAGAAGCAATGTATCGTTGCATGTGCCTATGCGAAGGCAGGCTGCCCAGCATATATCGCTCTCCTCTCGGGGCTACTCAGATCGCTAAACCTTTGCTGTGGAGAATCCCGCTCGTTAGAAGCAATGTATCGTTGCATGTGCCTATGCGAAGGCAGGCTAGCCAGCATATATCGCTCTCCTCTCGGGGCTACTCAGATCGCTAAACCTTTGCTGTGGAGAATCCCGCTTGTTAGAAGCAATGTATCGTTGCATGTGCCAATGCGAAGGCAGGCTGCCCAGCATATATCGCTCTCCTCTCGGGGCTACTCAGATCGCTAAACCTTTGCTGTGGAGAATCCCGCTCGTTAGAAGCAATGTATCGTTGCATGTGCCACTGCGAAGGCAGGCTGGCCAGCATATATCGCTCTCCTCTCGGGGCTACTCAGATCGCTAAACCTTTGCTGTGGAGAATCCCGCTTGTTAGAAGCAATGTATCGTTGCATGTGCCTATGCGAAGGCAGGCTAGCCAGCATATATCGCTCTCCTCTCGGGGCTACTCAGATCGCTAAACCTTTGCTGTGGAGAATCCCGCTCGTTAGAAGCAATGTATCGTTGCATGTGCCAATGCGAAGGCAGGCTAGCCAGCATATATCGCTCTCCTCTCGGGGCTACTCAGATCGCTAAACCTTTGCTGTGGAGAATCCCGCTCGTTAGAAGCAATGTATCGTTGCATGTGCCTATGCGAAGGCAGGCTAGCCAGCATATATCGCTCTCCTCTCGGGGCTACTCAGATCGCTAAACCTTTGCTGTGGAGAATCCCGCTCGTTAGAAGCAATGTATCGTTGCATGTGCCTATGCGAAGGCAGGCTAGCCAGCATATATCGCTCTCCTCTCAGGGCTACTCAGATCGCTAAACCTTTGCTGTGGAGAATCCCGCTCGTTAGAAGCAATGTATCGTTGCATGTGCCTATGCGAAGGCAGGCTGCCCAGCATATATCGCTCTCCTCTCGGGGCTACTCAGATCGCTAAACCTTTGCTGTGGAGAATCCCGCTCGTTAGAAGCAATGTATCGTTGCATGTGCCTATGCGAAGGCAGGCTAGCCAGCATATATTGCTCTCCTCTCGGGGCTACTCAGATCGCTAAACCTTTGCTGTGGAGAATCCCGCTGGTTAGAAGCAATGTATCGTTGCATGTGCCTATGCGAAGGCAGGCTAGCCAGCATATATCGCTCTCCTCTCGGGGCTACTCAGATCGCTAAACCTTTGCTGTGGAGAATCCCGCTTGTTAGAAGCAATGTATCGTTGCATGTGCCAATGCGAAGGCAGGCTAGCCAGCATATATCGCTCTCCTCTCGGGGCTACTGAGATCGCTAAACCATTGCTGTGGAGAATCCCGCTTGTTAGGAGCAATGAATCGATGCATGTGCCACTGCGAAGGCAGGCTGGCCAGCATATATCGCTCTCCTCTCGGGGCTACTCAGATCGCTAAACCTTTGCTGTGGAGAATCCCGCTTGTTAGAAGCAATGTATCGTTGCATGTGCCACTGCGAAGGCAGGCTGCCCAGCATATATCGCTCTCCTCTCGGGGCTACTCAGATCGCTAAACCTTTGCTGTGGAGAATCCCGCTCGTTAGAAGCAATGTATCGTTGCATGTGCCAATGCGAAGGCAGGCTGGCCAGCATATATCGCTCTCCTCTCGGGGCTACTCAGATCGCTAAACCTTTGCTGTGGAGAATCCCGCTTGTTAGAAGCAATGTATCGTTGCATGTGCCAATGCGAAGGCAGGCTAGCCAGCATATATTGCATCACTCTCGGGGCTACTCAGATCGCTAAACCTTTGCTGTGGAGAATCCCGCTCGTTAGAAGCAATGTATCGTTGCATGTGCCTATGCGAAGGCAGGCTAGCCAGCATATATCGCTCTCCTCTCAGGGCTACTCAGATCGCTAAACCTTTGCTGTGGAGAATCCCGCTCGTTAGAAGCAATGTATCGTTGCATGTGCCTATGCGAAGGCAGGCTGCCCAGCATATATCGCTCTCCTCTCGGGGCTACTCAGATCGCTAAACCTTTGCTGTGGAGAATCCCGCTCGTTAGAAGCAATGTATCGTTGCATGTGCCTATGCGAAGGCAGGCTAGCCAGCATATATTGCTCTCCTCTCGGGGCTACTCAGATCGCTAAACCTTTGCTGTGGAGAATCCCGCTTGTTAGAAGCAATGTATCGTTGCATGTGCCTATGCGAAGGCAGGCTAGCCAGCATATATCGCTCTCCTCTCGGGGCTACTCAGATCGCTAAACCTTTGCTGTGGAGAATCCCGCTTGTTAGAAGCAATGTATCGTTGCATGTGCCAATGCGAAGGCAGGCTAGCCAGCATATATCGCTCTCCTCTCGGGGCTACTGAGATCGCTAAACCATTGCTGTGGAGAATCCCGCTTGTTAGGAGCAATGAATCGATGCATGTGCCACTGCGAAGGCAGGCTGCCCAGCATATATCGCTCTCCTCTCGGGGCTACTCAGATCGCTAAACCTTTGCTGTGGAGAATCCCGCTTGTTAGAAGCAATGTATCGTTGCATGTGCCACTGCGAAGGCAGGCTAGCCAGCATATATCGCTCTCCTCTCGGGGCTACTCAGATCGCTAAACCTTTGCTGTGGAGAATCCCGCTCGTTAGAAGCAATGTATCGTTGAATGTGCCACTGCGAAGGCAGGCTGCCCAGCATATATCGCTCTCCTCTCGGGGCTACTCAGATCGCTAAACCTTTGCTGTGGAGAATCCCGCTCGTTAGAAGCAATGTATCGTTGAATGTGCCACTGCGAAGGCAGGCTGCCCAGCATATATCGCTCTCCTCTCGGGGCTACTCAGATCGCTAAACCTTTGCTGTGGAGAATCCCGCTCGTTAGAAGCAATGTATCGTTGCATGTGCCAATGCGAAGGCAGGCTAGCCAGCATATATCGCTCTCCTCTCGGGGCTACTCAGATCGCTAAACCTTTGCTGTGGAGAATCCCGCTCGTTAGAAGCAATGTATCGTTGCATGTGCCTATGCGAAGGCAGGCTAGCCAGCATATATCGCTCTCCTCTCGGGGCTACTCAGATCGCTAAACCTTTGCTGTGGAGAATCCCGCTCGTTAGAAGCAATGTATCGTTGCATGTGCCTATGCGAAGGCAGGCTAGCCAGCATATATCGCTCTCCTCTCAGGGCTACTCAGATCGCTAAACCTTTGCTGTGGAGAATCCCGCTCGTTAGAAGCAATGTATCGTTGCATGTGCCTATGCGAAGGCAGGCTGCCCAGCATATATCGCTCTCCTCTCGGGGCTACTCAGATCGCTAAACCTTTGCTGTGGAGAATCCCGCTCGTTAGAAGCAATGTATCGTTGCATGTGCCTATGCGAAGGCAGGCTAGCCAGCATATATTGCTCTCCTCTCGGGGCTACTCAGATCGCTAAACCTTTGCTGTGGAGAATCCCGCTGGTTAGAAGCAATGTATCGTTGCATGTGCCTATGCGAAGGCAGGCTAGCCAGCATATATCGCTCTCCTCTCGGGGCTACTCAGATCGCTAAACCTTTGCTGTGGAGAATCCCGCTTGTTAGAAGCAATGTATCGTTGCATGTGCCAATGCGAAGGCAGGCTAGCCAGCATATATCGCTCTCCTCTCGGGGCTACTGAGATCGCTAAACCATTGCTGTGGAGAATCCCGCTTGTTAGGAGCAATGAATCGATGCATGTGCCACTGCGAAGGCAGGCTGCCCAGCATATATCGCTCTCCTCTCGGGGCTACTCAGATCGCTAAACCTTTGCTGTGGAGAATCCCGCTTGTTAGAAGCAATGTATCGTTGCATGTGCCACTGCGAAGGCAGGCTGCCCAGCATATATCGCTCTCCTCTCGGGGCTACTCAGATCGCTAAACCTTTGCTGTGGAGAATCCCGCTCGTTAGAAGCAATGTATCGTTGCATGTGCCAATGCGAAGGCAGGCTGGCCAGCATATATCGCTCTCCTCTCGGGGCTACTCAGATCGCTAAACCTTTGCTGTGGAGAATCCCGCTTGTTAGAAGCAATGTATCGTTGCATGTGCCAATGCGAAGGCAGGCTAGCCAGCATATATTGCATCACTCTCGGGGCTACTCAGATCGCTAAACCTTTGCTGTGGAGAATCCCGCTCGTTAGAAGCAATGTATCGTTGCATGTGCCTATGCGAAGGCAGGCTGCCCAGCATATATCGCTCTCCTCTCGGGGCTACTCAGATCGCTAAACCTTTGCTGTGGAGAATCCCGCTCGTTAGAAGCAATGTATCGTTGCATGTGCCTATGCGAAGGCAGGCTAGCCAGCATATATTGCTCTCCTCTCGGGGCTACTCAGATCGCTAAACCTTTGCTGTGGAGAATCCCGCTTGTTAGAAGCAATGTATCGTTGCATGTGCCTATGCGAAGGCAGGCTAGCCAGCATATATCGCTCTCCTCTCGGGGCTACTCAGATCGCTAAACCTTTGCTGTGGAGAATCCCGCTTGTTAGAAGCAATGTATCGTTGCATGTGCCAATGCGAAGGCAGGCTAGCCAGCATATATCGCTCTCCTCTCGGGGCTACTGAGATCGCTAAACCATTGCTGTGGAGAATCCCGCTTGTTAGGAGCAATGAATCGATGCATGTGCCACTGCGAAGGCAGGCTGCCCAGCATATATCGCTCTCCTCTCGGGGCTACTCAGATCGCTAAACCTTTGCTGTGGAGAATCCCGCTTGTTAGAAGCAATGTATCGTTGCATGTGCCACTGCGAAGGCAGGCTGCCCAGCATATATCGCTCTCCTCTCGGGGCTACTCAGATCGCTAAACCTTTGCTGTGGAGAATCCCGCTCGTTAGAAGCAATGTATCGTTGCATGTGCCAATGCGAAGGCAGGCTGGCCAGCATATATCGCTCTCCTCTCGGGGCTACTCAGATCGCTAAACCTTTGCTGTGGAGAATCCCGCTTCTTAGATGCAATGTATCGTTGCATGTGCCAATGCGAAGGCAGGCTGGCCAGCATATATCGCTCTCCTCTCGGGGCTACTCAGATCGCTAAACCATTGCTGTGGAGAATCCCGCTTGTTAGGAGCAATGAATCGATGCATGTGCCACTGCGAAGGCAGGCTGCCCAGCATATATCGCTCTCCTCTCGGGGCTACTCAGATCGCTAAACCTTTGCTGTGGAGAATCCCGCTTGTTAGAAGCAATGTATCGTTGCATGTGCCACTGCGAAGGCAGGCTGCCCAGCATATATCGCTCTCCTCTCGGGGCTACTCAGATCGCTAAACCTTTGCTGTGGAGAATCCCGCTCGTTAGAAGCAATGTATCGTTGCATGTGCCAATGCGAAGGCAGGCTGGCCAGCATATATCGCTCTCCTCTCGTGGCTACTCAGATCGCTAAACCTTTGCTGTGGAGAATCCCGCTTCTTAGATGCAATGTATCGTTGCATGTGCCAATGCGAAGGCAGGCTAGCCAGCATATATCGCTCTCCTCTCGGGGCTACTCAGATCGCTAAACCTTTGCTGTGGAGAATCCCGCTTCTTAGATGCAATGTATCGTTGCATGTGCCAATGCGAAGGCAGGCTGGCCAGCATATATCGCTCTCCTCTCGGGGCTACTCAGATCGCTAAACCTTTGCTGTGGAGAATCCCGCTCGTTAGAAGCAATGTATCGTTGCATGTGCCAATGCGAAGGCAGGCTGGCCAGCATATATCGCTCTCCTCTCGGGGCTACTCAGATCGCTAAACCTTTGCTGTGGAGAATCCTGCTTGTTAGAAGCAATGTATCGTTGCATGTGCCACTGCGAAGGCAGGCTGCCCAGCATATATCGCTCTCCTCTCGGGGCTACTCAGATCGCTAAACCTTTGCTGTGGAGAATCCCGCTCGTTAGAAGCAATGTATCGTTGCATGTGCCACTGCGAAGGCAGGCTGCCCAGCATATATCGCTCTCCTCTCGGGGCTACTCAGATCGCTAAACCTTTGCTGTGGAGAATCCCGCTCGTTAGAAGCAATGTATCGTTGCATGTGCCAATGCGAAGGCAGGCTAGCCAGCATATGTCGCTCTCCTCTCGGGGCTACTCAGATCGCTAAACCTTTGCTGTGGAGAATCCCGCTTGTTAGAAGCAATGTATCGTTGCATGTGCCAATGCGAAGGCAGGCTAGCCAGCATATATCGCTCTCCTCTCGGGGCTACTCAGATCGCTAAACCTTTGCTGTGGAGAATCCCGCTTGTTAGAAGCAATGTATCGTTGCATGTGCCAATGTGAAGGCAGGCTGGCCAGCATATATCGCTCTCCTCTCGGGGCTACTCAGATCGCTAAACCTTTGCTGTGGAGAATCCCGCTCGTTAGAAGCAATGTATCGTTGCATGTGCCAATGCGATGGCAGGCTAGCCAGCATATATCGCTTCACTCTTGTGGCTATGTAGAACGCTAAACCTTTGCTGTGCTGTGGAGAATCCCGCTTGTTAGAAGCAATGTATTAATGCATGTGCCAATGCGAAGGCAGGCTAGCCAGCATATGTCGCTCTCCTCTCGGGGCTACTCAGATCGCTAAACCTTTGCTGTGGAGAATCCCGCTTGTTAGAAGCAATGTATCGTTGCATGTGCCAATGCGAAGGCAGGCTAGCCAGCATATATCGCTCTCCTCTCGGGGCTACTCAGATCGCTAAACCTTTGCTGTGGAGAATCCCGCTTGTTAGAAGCAATGTATCGTTGCATGTGCCAATGCGAAGGCAGGCTGGCCAGCATATATCGCTCTCCTCTCGGGGCTACTCAGATCTCTAAACCTTTGCTGTGGAGAATCCCGCTTGTTAGAAGCAATGTATCGTTGCATGTGCCACTGCGAAGGCAGGCTAGCCAGCATATATCGCTCTCCTCTCGGGGCTACTCAGATCGCTAAACCTTTGCTGTGGAGAATCCCGCTTGTTAGAAGCAATGTATCGTTGCATGTGCCACTGCGAAGGCAGGCTAGCCAGCATATATCGCTCTCCTCTCAGGGCTACTCAGATCGCTAAACCTTTGCTGTGGAGAATCCCGCTTGTTAGAAGCAATGTATCGTTGCATGTGATAATGCGAAGGCAGGCTAGCCAGCATATATCGTTCTCCTCTCGGGGCTACTCAGACCGCTAAACCTTTGCTGTGGAGAATCCCGCTTGTTAGAAGCAATGTATCGTTGCATGTGATAATGCGAAGGCAGGCTAGCCAGCATATATCGCTCTCCTCTCAGGGCTACTCAGATCGCTAAACCTTTGCTGTGGAGAATCCCGCTTGTTAGAAGCAATGTATCGTTGCATGTGATAATGCGAAGGCAGGCTAGCCAGCATATATCGTTCTCCTCTCGGGGCTACTCAGATCGCTAAACCTTTGCTGTGGAGAATCCCGCTCGTTAGAAGCAATGTATCGTTGCATGTGCCAATGCGAAGGCAGGCTGGCCAGCATATATCGCTCTCCTCTCGGGGCTACTCAGATCGCTAAACCTTTGCTGTGGAGAATCCCGCTTCTTAGATGCAATGTATCGTTGCATGTGCCAATGCGAAGGCAGGCTGGCCAGCATATATCGCTCTCCTCTCGGGGCTACTGAGATCGCTAAACCATTGCTGTGGAGAATCCCGCTTGTTAGGAGCAATGAATCGATGCATGTGCCACTGCGAAGGCAGGCTGCCCAGCATATATCGCTCTCCTCTCGGGGCTACTCAGATCGCTAAACCTTTGCTGTGGAGAATCCCGCTTGTTAGAAGCAATGTATCGTTGCATGTGCCACTGCGAAGGCAGGCTGCCCAGCATATATCGCTCTCCTCTCGGGGCTACTCAGATCGCTAAACCTTTGCTGTGGAGAATCCCGCTCGTTAGAAGCAATGTATCGTTGCATGTGCCAATGCGAAGGCAGGCTGGCCAGCATATATCGCTCTCCTCTCGTGGCTACTCAGATCGCTAAACCTTTGCTGTGGAGAATCCCGCTTCTTAGATGCAATGTATCGTTGCATGTGCCAATGCGAAGGCAGGCTAGCCAGCATATATCGCTCTCCTCTCGGGGCTACTCAGATCGCTAAAATTTTGCTGTGGAGAATCCCGCTTCTTAGATGCAATGTATCGTTGCATGTGCCAATGCGAAGGCAGGCTGGCCAGCATATATCGCTCTCCTCTCGGGGCTACTCAGATCGCTAAACCTTTGCTGTGGAGAATCCCGCTCGTTAGAAGCAATGTATCGTTGCATGTGCCAATGCGAAGGCAGGCTGGCCAGCATATATCGCTCTCCTCTCGGGGCTACTCAGATCGCTAAACCTTTGCTGTGGAGAATCCCGATTGTTAGAAGCAATGTATCGTTGCATGTGCCAATGCGAAGGCAGGCTGGCCAGCATATATCGCTCTCCTCTCGGGGCTACTCAGATCGCTAAACCTTTGCTGTGGAGAATCCCGCTCGTTAGAAGCAATGTATCGTTGCATGTGCCTATGCGAAGGCAGGCTAGCCAGCATATATCGCTCTCCTCTCGGGGCTACTCAGATCGCTAAACCTTTGCTGTGGAGAATCCCGCTCGTTAGAAGCAATGTATCGTTGCATGTGCCTATGCGAAGGCAGGCTGGCCAGCATATATCGCTCTCTTCTCGGGGCTACTCAGATCGCTAAACCTTTGCTGTGGAGAATCCCGCTCGTTAGAAGCAATGTATCGTTGCATGTGCCTATGCGAAGGCAGGCTAGCCAGCATATATCGCTCTCCTCTCGGGGCTACTCAGATCGCTAAACCTTTGCTGTGGAGAATCCCGCTTGTTAGAAGCAATGTATCGTTGCATGTGCCAATGTGAAGGCAGGCTGGCCAGCATATATCGCTCTCCTCTCGGGGCTACTCAGATCGCTAAACCTTTGCTGTGGAGAATCCCGCTCGTTAGAAGCAATGTATCGTTGCATGTGCCAATGCGATGGCAGGCTAGCCAGCATATATCGCTTCACTCTTGTGGCTATGTAGAACGCTAAACCTTTGCTGTGCTGTGGAGAATCCCGCTTGTTAGAAGCAATGTATTAATGCATGTGCCAATGCGAAGGCAGGCTAGCCAGCATATGTCGCTCTCCTCTCGGGGCTACTCAGATCGCTAAACCTTTGCTGTGGAGAATCCCGCTTGTTAGAAGCAATGTATCGTTGCATGTGCCAATGCGAAGGCAGGCTAGCCAGCATATATCGCTCTCCTCTCGGGGCTACTCAGATCGCTAAACCTTTGCTGTGGAGAATCCCGCTTGTTAGAAGCAATGTATCGTTGCATGTGCCAATGCGAAGGCAGGCTGGCCAGCATATATCGCTCTCCTCTCGGGGCTACTCAGATCTCTAAACCTTTGCTGTGGAGAATCCCGCTTGTTAGAAGCAATGTATCGTTGCATGTGCCACTGCGAAGGCAGGCTAGCCAGCATATATCGCTCTCCTCTCGGGGCTACTCAGATCGCTAAACCTTTGCTGTGGAGAATCCCGCTTGTTAGAAGCAATGTATCGTTGCATGTGCCACTGCGAAGGCAGGCTAGCCAGCATATATCGCTCTCCTCTCAGGGCTACTCAGATCGCTAAACCTTTGCTGTGGAGAATCCCGCTTGTTAGAAGCAATGTATCGTTGCATGTGATAATGCGAAGGCAGGCTAGCCAGCATATATCGTTCTCCTCTCGGGGCTACTCAGACCGCTAAACCTTTGCTGTGGAGAATCCCGCTTGTTAGAAGCAATGTATCGTTGCATGTGATAATGCGAAGGCAGGCTAGCCAGCATATATCGCTCTCCTCTCGGGGCTACTCAGATCGCTAAACCTTTGCTGTGGAGAATCCCGCTTGTTAGAAGCAATGTATCGTTGCATGTGCCACTGCGAAGGCAGGCTGGCCAGCATATATCGCTCTCCTCTCAGGGCTACTCAGATCGCTAAACCTTTGCTGTGGAGAATCCCGCTTGTTAGAAGCAATGTATCGTTGCATGTGATAATGCGAAGGCAGACTAGCCAGCATATATCGTTCTCCTCTCGGGGCTACTCAGATCGCTAAACCTTTGCTGTGGAGAATCCCGCTTGTTAGAAGCAATGTATCGTTGCATGTGCCACTGCGAAGGCAGGCTAGCCAGCATATATCGCTCTCCTCTCGGGGCTACTCAGATCGCTAAACCTTTGCTGTGGAGAATCCCGCTTGTTAGAAGCAATGTATCGTTGCATGTGCCAATGCGAAGGCAGGCTGGCCAGCATATATCGCTCTCCTCTCGGGGCTACTCAGATCGCTAAACCTTTGCTGTGGAGAATCCCGCTTGTTAGAAGCAATGTATCGTTGCATGTGCCACTGCGAAGGCAGGCTAGCCAGCATATATCGCTCTCCTCTCGGGGCTACTCAGATCGCTAAACCTTTGCTGTGGAGAATCCCGCTTGTTAGAAGCAATGTATTAATGCATGTGCCAATGCGAAGGCAGGCTAGCCAGCATATATCGCTCTCCTCTCGGGGCTACTCAGATCGCTAAACCTTTGCTGTGGAGAATCCCGCTTGTTAGAAGCAATGTATCGTTGCATGTGCCACTGCGAAGGCAGGCTGGCCAGCATATGTCGCTTCACTCTCATGGCTATGTAGAACGCTAAACCTTTGCTGTGCTGTGGAGAATCCCGCTTGTTAGAAGCAATGAATCGATGCATGTGCCACTGCGAAGGCAGGCTGGCCAGCATATATCGCTTCACTCTTGTGGCTATGTAGAACGCTAAACCTTTGCTATGCTGTGGAGAATCCCGCTTCTTAGATGCAATGAATCGATGCATGTGCCACTGCGAAGGCAGGCTGGCCAGCATATATCGCTTCACTCTTGTGGCTATGTAGAACGCTAAACCTTTGCTGTGCTGTGGAGAATCCCGCTTGTTAGGAGCAATGAATCGATGCATGTGCCAATGCGAAGGCAGGCTGGTCACCATATGTCACTTCACTCTCATCGCTACGTATGTCGCTTAACCTTTGCTGTGCTGTGGAGAATCCCGCTTCTTAGATGTAATGTATCGTTGAATGTGCCACTGCGATTGCAGGCTGCCCAGCATATATCGCTTCACTCTCATCGCTACGTATGTCGCTTAACCTTTGCTGTGCTATGGAGAATCCCGCTTCTTAGATGTAATGTATCGTTGCATGTGCCACTGCGATTGCAGGCTGCCCAGCATATATCGCTTAACTATCATAGCTATATATACGCTTCTTAACCTTTGCTATGCTGTGGAGAATCCGCTTGTTAGAAGCAATGTATCGTTGCATGTGCCACTGCGAAGGCAGGCTGGCCAGCATATATCGCTTCACACTTGTGGCTATGTAGAACGCTAAACCTTTGCTGTGCTGTGGAGAATCCGCTTGTTAGAAGCAATGTATCGTTGCATGTGCCACTGCGAAGGCAGGCTGGCCAGCATATATCGCTTCACACTTGTGGCTATGTAGAACGCTAAACCTTTGTTGTGCTGTGGAGAATCCCGCTTGTTAGAAGCAATGTATCGTTGCATGTGCCACTGCGAAGGCAGGCTGGCCAGCATATATCGCTTCACTCTCATGGCTATGTAGAACGCTAAACCTTTGCTGTGCTGTGGAGAATCCCGCTTGTTAGAAGCAATGTATCGTTGCATGTGCCACTGCGAAGGCAGGCTGGCCAGCATATATCGCTTCACTCTTGTGGCTATGTAGAACGCTAAACCTTTGTTGTGCTGTGGAGAATCCCGCTTGTTAGAAGCAATGTATCGTTGCATGTGCCACTGCGAAGGCAGGCTGGCCAGCATATATCGCTTCACTCTCATGGCTATGTAGAACGCTAAACCTTTGCTGTGCTGTGGAGAATCCCGCTTGTTAGAAGCAATGTATCGTTGCATGTGCCACTGCGAAGGCAGGCTGGCCAGCATATATCGCTTCACACTTGTGGCTATGTAGAACGCTAAACCTTTGCTGTGCTGTGGAGAATCCCGCTTGTTAGAAGCAATGTATCGTTGCATGTGCCACTGCGAAGGCAGGCTGGCCAGCATATATCGCTTCACTCTTGTGGCTATGTAGAACGCTAAACCTTTGCTGTGCTGTGGAGAATCCCGCTTGTTAGAAGCAATGTATTAATGCATGTGCCAATGCGAAGGCAGGCTAGCCAGCATATATCGCTCTCCTCTCGGGGCTACTCAGATCGCTAAACCTTTGCTGTGGAGAATCCCGCTTGTTAGAAGCAATGTATCGTTGCATGTGCCACTGCGAAGGCAGGCTGGCCAGCATATGTCGCTTCACTCTCATGGCTATGTAGAACGCTAAACCTTTGCTGTGCTGTGGAGAATCCCGCTTGTTAGAAGCAATGAATCGATGCATGTGCCACTGCGAAGGCAGGCTGGCCAGCATATATCGCTTCACTCTTGTGGCTATGTAGAACGCTAAACCTTTGCTGTGCTGTGGAGAATCCCGCTTGTTAGGAGCAATGAATCGATGCATGTGCCAATGCGAAGGCAGGCTGGTCACCATATGTCACTTCACTCTCATCGCTACGTATGTCGCTTAACCTTTGCTGTGCTGTGGAGAATCCCGCTTCTTAGATGTAATGTATCGTTGAATGTGCCACTGCGATTGCAGGCTGCCCAGCATATATCGCTTCACTCTCATCGCTACGTATGTCGCTTAACCTTTGCTGTGCTATGGAGAATCCCGCTTCTTAGATGTAATGTATCGTTGCATGTGCCACTGCGATTGCAGGCTGCCCAGCATATATCGCTTAACTATCATAGCTATATATACGCTTCTTAACCTTTGCTATGCTGTGGAGAATCCGCTTGTTAGAAGCAATGTATCGTTGCATGTGCCACTGCGAAGGCAGGCTGGCCAGCATATATCGCTTCACACTTGTGGCTATGTAGAACGCTAAACCTTTGCTGTGCTGTGGAGAATCCGCTTGTTAGAAGCAATGTATCGTTGCATGTGCCACTGCGAAGGCAGGCTGGCCAGCATATATCGCTTCACACTTGTGGCTATGTAGAACGCTAAACCTTTGTTGTGCTGTGGAGAATCCCGCTTGTTAGAAGCAATGTATCGTTGCATGTGCCACTGCGAAGGCAGGCTGGCCAGCATATATCGCTTCACTCTCATGGCTATGTAGAACGCTAAACCTTTGCTGTGCTGTGGAGAATCCCGCTTGTTAGAAGCAATGTATCGTTGCATGTGCCACTGCGAAGGCAGGCTGGCCAGCATATATCGCTTCACTCTCATGGCTATGTAGAACGCTAAACCTTTGCTGTGCTGTGGAGAATCCCGCTTGTTAGAAGCAATGTATCGTTGCATGTGCCACTGCGAAGGCAGGCTGGCCAGCATATATCGCTTCACTCTCATGGCTATGTAGAACGCTAAACCTTTGCTGTGCTGTGGAGAATCCCGCTTGTTAGAAGCAATGTATCGTTGCATGTGCCACTGCGAAGGCAGGCTGGCCAGCATATATCGCTTCACTCTTGTGGCTATGTAGAACGCTAAACCTTTGTTGTGCTGTGGAGAATCCCGCTTGTTAGAAGCAATGTATCGTTGCATGTGCCACTGCGAAGGCAGGCTGGCCAGCATATATCGCTTCACTCTCATGGCTATGTAGAACGCTAAACCTTTGCTGTGCTGTGGAGAATCCCGCTTGTTAGAAGCAATGTATCGTTGCATGTGCCACTGCGAAGGCAGGCTGGCCAGCATATATCGCTTCACACTTGTGGCTATGTAGAACGCTAAACCTTTGCTGTGCTGTGGAGAATCCCGCTTGTTAGAAGCAATGTATCGTTGCATGTGCCACTGCGAAGGCAGGCTGGCCAGCATATATCGCTTCACTCTTGTGGCTATGTAGAACGCTAAACCTTTGCTGTGCTGTGGAGAATCCCGCTTGTTAGAAGCAATGTATTAATGCATGTGCCAATGCGAAGGCAGGCTAGCCAGCATATATCGCTCTCCTCTCGGGGCTACTCAGATCGCTAAACCTTTGCTGTGGAGAATCCCGCTTGTTAGAAGCAATGTATCGTTGCATGTGCCACTGCGAAGGCAGGCTGGCCAGCATATATCGCTTCACACTTGTGGCTATGTAGAACGCTAAACCTTTGCTGTGCTGTGGAGAATCCCGCTTGTTAGAAGCAATGTATCGTTGCATGTGCCACTGCGAAGGCAGGCTAGCCAGCATATATCGCTTCACACTTGTGGCTATGTAGAACGGTATACCTTTTGTTGTGCTGTGGAGAATCCCGCTTGTTAGAAGCAATGTATCGTTGCATGTGCCACTGCGAAGGCAGGCTGGCCAGCATATATCGCTTCACTCTCATGGCTATGTAGAACGCTAAACCTTTGCTGTGCTGTGGAGAATCCCGCTTGTTAGAAGCAATGTATCGTTGCATGTGCCACTGCGAAGGCAGGCTGGCCAGCATATATCGCTTCACTCTTGTGGCTATGTAGAACGCTAAACCTTTGCTGTGCTGTGGAGAATCCCGCTTGTTAGAAGCAATGTATCGTTGCATGTGCCACTGCGAAGGCAGGCTGGCCAGCATATATCGCTTCACTCTCATGGCTATGTAGAACGCTAAACCTTTGCTGTGCTGTGGAGAATCCCGCTTGTTAGAAGCAATGTATCGTTGCATGTGCCACTGCGAAGGCAGGCTGGCCAGCATATATCGCTTCACTCTTGTGGCTATGTAGAACGCTAAACCTTTGCTGTGCTGTGGAGAATCTCGCTTGTTAGAAGCAATGTATCGTTGCATGTGCCACTGCGAAGGCAGGCTGGCCAGCATATATCGCTTCACTCTTGTGGCTATGTAGAACGCTAAACCTTTGCTGTGCTGTGGAGAATCCCGCTTGTTAGAAGCAATGTATCGTTGCATGTGCCACTGCGAAGGCAGGCTAGCCAGCATATATCGCTTCACACTTGTGGCTATGTAGAACGTTAAACCTTTGTTGTGCTGTGGAGAATCCCGCTTGTTAGAAGCAATGTATCGTTGCATGTGCCACTGCGAAGGCAGGCTGGCCAGCATATATCGCTTCACACTTGTGGCTATGTAGAACGGTAAACCTTTTGTTGTGCTGTGGAGAATCCCGCTTGTTAGAAGCAATGTATCGTTGCATGTGCCACTGCGAAGGCAGGCTAGCCAGCATATATCGCTTCACACTTGTGGCTATGTAGAACGGTAAACCTTTTGTTGTGCTGTGGAGAATCCCGCTTGTTAGAAGCAATGTATCGTTGCATGTGCCACTGCGAAGGCAGGCTGGCCAGCATATATCGCTTCACACTTGTGGCTATGTAGAACGGTAAACCTTTTGTTGTGCTGTGGAGAATCCCGCTTGTTAGAAGCAATGTATCGTTGCATGTGCCACTGCGAAGGCAGGCTGGCCAGCATATATCGCTTCACACTTGTGGCTATGTAGAACGTTAAACCTTTGTTGTGCTGTGGAGAATCCCGCTTGTTAGAAGCAATGTATCGTTGCATGTGCCACTGCGAAGGCAGGCTGGCCAGCATATATCGCTTCACTCTTGTGGCTATGTAGAACGCTAAACCTTTGCTGTGCTGTGGAGAATCCCGCTTGTTAGAAGCAATGTATCGTTGCATGTGCCACTGCGAAGGCAGGCTGGCCAGCATATATCGCTTCACTCTTGTGGCTATGTAGAACGCTAAACCTTTGCTGTGCTGTGGAGAATCCCGCTTGTTAGAAGCAATGTATCGTTGCATGTGCCAATGCGATGCATTGTGGGGTGCCAAGGATGGGAGCACAAGGAACAAGATTATGGTGGCTACGTAAAAGCTTCCTTTAAGCTTAGTACGGGGAACATGTACCGTAACGGGGAACAAGATTAGAAAGGCCTTATAAAATATCTCATTAGCGGACCACAAGGCGGGGTACGTGTACCGTAACATGGAAAGAGATTAGGGTGGCTTTGTAAAAGCTTCCTTGAAGCAAAGCACAAGGAGGGGAACTTGTACCGTAACGGGGAACAAGATTAGGGTGGCTTTGTAAAAGCTTTCTTTAGGCGGTACACAAGGCGAGGAACACGTTCCGTAACGGGGAACAAGATTAGGGTGGCTTTGTAAAAGCTTTCTTTAGGCGGTACACAAGGCGAGGAACACGTTCCGTAACGGGGAACAAGATTATATTTGTTACGTAATAGATTTCTTTAGGCGGTGCACAAGGCGAGGAACACGTACCGTAACGGGGAACAAGATTAGGGTGGCTTTGTAAAAGCTTTCTTTAGGCGGTACACAAGGCGAGGAACACGTTCCGTAACGGGGAACAAGATTATATTTGTTACGTAATAGATTTCTTTAGGCGGTGCACAAGGCGAGGAACACGTACCGTAACGGGGAACAAGATTAGGGTGGCTTTGTAAAAGCTTTCTTTAGGCGGTACACAAGGCGAGGAAATGTACCGTAACGGGGAACAAGATTATATTTGTTACGTAATAGATTTCTTTAGGCGGTGCACAAGGCGAGGAACACGTACCGTAACGGGGAACAAGATTAGGGTGGCTTTGTAAAAGCTTTCTTTAGGCGGTACACAAGGCGAGGAAATGTACCGTAACGGGGAACAAGATTATATTTGTTACGTAATAGATTTCTTTAGGCGGAGCACAAGGCGAGTAACAGGTACCGTAACGGGGAACAAGATTATATTTGTTACGTAATAGATTTCTTTAGGCGGTGCACAAGGCGAGGAACACGTACCGTAACGGGGAACAAGATTAGGGTGGCTTTGTAAAAGCTTTCTTTAGGCGGAGCACAAGGCGAGTAACAGGTACCGTAACGGGGAACAAGATTATATTTGTTACGTAATAGATTTCTTTAGGCGGTGCACAAGGCGAGGAACACGTACCGTAACGGGGAACAAGATTAGGGTGGCTTTGTAAAAGCTTTCTTTAGGCGGAGCACAAGGCGAGTAACAGGTACCGTATCGGGGAACAAGATTATATTTGTTACGTAATAGATTTCTTTAGGCGGAGCACAAAGCGGGAAACACGTACCGTAACGGCGAACATGATTATTGTGGCTACGTAATAGATTTCTTTAGGCGGAGCACAAAGCGGGGAACACGTACCGTAACGGGGAACAAGATTATATTTGTTACGTAATAGATTTCTTTAGGCGGAGCACAAAGCGGGAAACACGTACCGTAACGGCGAACATGATTATTGTGGCTACGTAATAGATTTCTTTAGGCGGAGCACAAAGCGGGGAACACGTACCGTAACCAAGAACAAGATTATATTTGTTACGTAATAGATTTCTTTAGGCGGACCACAAGGCGGGAAACATGTACCGTAACGGGGAACAAGTATAGGGTGGCTTTGTAAAAGCTTTCTTTAGGCGGTACACAAGGCGAGGAACACGTTCCGTAACCAAGAACAAGATTATATTTGTTACGTAATAGATTTCTTGAGGCGGACCACAAGGCGGGAAACATGTACCGTAACGGGGAACAAGATTATATTTGTTACGTAATAGATTTCTTTAGGCGGAGCACAAAGCGGGAAACACGTACCGTAACGGCGAACATGATTATTGTGGCTACGTAATAGATTTCTTTAGGCGGAGCACAAAGCGGGGAACACGTACCGTAACGGGGAACAAGATTATATTTGTTACGTAATAGATTTCTTTAGGCGGAGCACAAAGCGGGAAACACGTACCGTAACGGCGAACATGATTATTGTGGCTACGTAATAGATTTCTTTAGGCGGAGCACAAAGCGGGGAACATGTACCGTAACCAAGAACAAGATTATATTTGTTACGTAATAGATTTCTTTAGGCGGACCACAAGGCGGGAAACATGTACCGTAACGGGGAACAAGTATAGGGTGGCTTTGTAAAAGCTTTCTTTAGGCGGTACACAAGGCGAGGAACACGTTCCGTAACGGGGAACAAGATTATATTTGTTACGTAATAGATTTCTTTAGGCGGAGCACAAAGCGGGAAACACGTACCGTAACGGCGAACATGATTATTGTGGCTACGTAAAAGATTTCTTTAGGCGGTACACAAGGCGAGGAACACGTTCCGTAACGGGGAACAAGATTATATTTGTTACGTAATAGATTTCTTTAGGCGGAGCACAAAGCGGGAAACACGTACCGTAACGGCGAACATGATTATTGTGGCTACGTAATAGATTTCTTTAGGCGGAGCACAAAGCGGGGAACACGTTCCGTAACCAAGAACAAGATTATATTTGTTACGTAATAGATTTCTTTAGGCGGACCACAAGGCGGGAAACATGTACCGTAACGGGGAACAAGTATAGGGTGGCTTTGTAAAAGCTTTCTTTAGGCGGTACACAAGGCGAGGAACACGTTCCGTAACGGGGAACAAGATTATATTTGTTACGTAATAGATTTCTTTAGGCGGAGCACAAAGCGGGAAACACGTACCGTAACGGCGAACATGATTATTGTGGCTACGTAAAAGATTTCTTTAGGCGGAGCACAAAGCGGGAAACACGTACCGTAACGGCGAACATGATTATTGTGGCTACGTAAAAGATTTCTTTAGGCGGAACACAAGGCGGGAAACATGTACCGTAACGGCGAACATGATTATTGTGGCTACGTAAAAGATTTCTTTAGGCGGAACACAAGGCGGGAAACATGTACCGTAACGGGGTACAAGAATATGGTGGCTACGTAGAAGATTTCTTTAGGCGGACCACAAGGCGGGAAACATGTACCGTAACGGCGAACATGATTATTGTGGCTACGTAAAAGCTTTCTTTAGACGGACCACAAGGCGGGAAACATGTACCGTAACGGGGTACAAGAATATGGTGGCTACGTAGAAGATTTCTTTAGGCGGACCACAAGGCGGGAAACATGTACCGTAACGGCGAACATGATTATTGTGGCTACGTAAAAGCTTCCTTTAGGCGACCACACGGCGGGAAACATGTACCGTAACGGGGTACAAGATTAAGGTGACTTTGTAAAAGATTTCTTGAGGCGGAACACAAGGCGAGAAACACGTACCGTAACGGCGAACATGATTATTGTGGCTAAGTAAAAGATTTCTTTAGGCGGACCACAAGGCGGGAAACATGTACCGTAACCGGGTACAAGATTAGGGTGACTTTGTAAAAGATTTCTTGAGGCGGAACACAAGGCGGGAAACACGTACCGTAACGGCGAACATGATTATTGTGGCTACGTAAAAGATTTCTTTAGGCGGAACACAAGGCGGGAAACATGTACCATAACGGGGTACAAGATTAGGGTGACTTTGTAAAAGATTTCTTGAGGCGGAACACAAGGCGGGAAACATGTACCGTAACGGGGAACATGATTATTGTGGCTACGTAAAAGATTTCTTTAGGCAGACCACAAGGCGGGAAACATGTACCGTAACGGGGTACAAGATTAGGGTGACTTTGTAAAAGATTTCTTGAGGCGGAACACAAGGCGGGAAACATGTACCGTAACGGCGAACATGATTATTGTGGCTACGTAAAAGATTTCTTTAGGCGGAACACAAGGCGGGAAACATGTACCGTAACGGGGTACAAGAATATGGTGGCTACGTAGAAGATTTCTTTAGGCGGACCACAAGGCGGGAAACATGTACCGTAACGGCGAACATGATTATTGTGGCTACGTAAAAGCTTCCTTTAGGCGACCACACGGCGGGAAACATGTACCGTAACGGCGAACATGATTATTGTGGCTACGTAAAAGCTTTCTTTAGGCGGACCACAAGGCGGGAAACATGTACCGTAACGGGGTACAAGATTAGGGTGACTTTGTAAAAGATTTCTTGAGGCGGAACACAAGGCGGGAAACACGTACCGTAACGGCGAACATGATTATTGTGGCTAAGTAAAAGATTTCTTTAGGCGGAGCACAAGGCGGGAAACATGTACCGTAATGGGGTACAAGATTAGGGTGACTTTGTAAAAGATTTCTTGAGGCGGAACACAAGGCGGGAAACACGTACCGTAACGGCGAACATGATTATTGTGGCTAAGTAAAAGATTTCTTTAGGCGGAGCACAAGGCGGGAAACACGTACCGTAACGGGGTACAAGAGTATTGTGGCTAAGTAAAAGATTTCTTTAGGCGGAGCACAAGGCGGACAACATGTACCGTAACGGGGTACAAGATTAGGGTGACTTTGTAAAAGATTTCTTGAGGCGGAACACAAGGCGGGAAACACGTACCGTAACGGCGAACATGATTATTGTGGCTAAGTAAAAGATTTCTTTAGGCGGACCACAAGGCGGGAAACATGTACCGTAACCGGGTACAAGATTAGGGTGACTTTGTAAAAGATTTCTTGAGGCGGAACACAAGGCGGGAAACACGTACCGTAACGGCGAACATGATTATTGTGGCTACGTAAAAGATTTCTTTAGGCGGACCACAAGGCGGGAAACATGTACCGTAACGGGGTACAAGAATATGGTGGCTACGTAAAAGATTTCCTTAGGCGGAACACAAGACGGGAAACATGTACCGTAACGGCGAACAAGATTAGGGTGACTTTGTAAAAGATTTCTTTAGGCGGACCACAAGGCGGGAAACATGTACCGTAACGGCGAACATGATTATTGTGGCTACGTAAAAGATTTCCTTAGGCGGAACACAAGACGGGAAACATGTACCGTAACGGCGAACAAGATTAGGGTGACTTTGTAAAAGATTTCTTGAGGCGGAACACAAGGCGGGAAACACGTACCGTAACGGCGAACATGATTATTGTGGCTACGTAAAAGATTTCTTTAGGCGGACCACAAAGCGGGAAACATGTACCGTAACGGCGAACAAGAATATGGTGGCTACGTAAAAGCTTTCTTTAGGCGGACCACAAGACGGGAAACATGTACCGTAACGGGGTACAAGATTAGGGTGACTTTGTAAAAGATTTCTTTAGGCGGAACACAAGGCGGGAAACACGTACCGTAACGGCGAACATGATTATTGTGGCTACGTAAAAGATTTCTTTAGGCGGACCACAAGGCGGGAAACATGTACCGTAACGGCGAACAAGAATATGGTGGCTACGTAAAAGCTTTCTTTAGGCGGACCACAAGACGGGAAACATGTACCGTAACGGGGTACAAGATTAGGGTGACTTTGTAAAAGATTTCTTTAGGCGGAACACAAGGCGGGAAACATGTACCGTAACGCAAACAATAATATGGTGGCTACGTAAAAGCTTTCTTTAGGCGGACCACAAGATGGGAAACATGTACCGTAACGGGGTACAAGATTAGGGTGACTTTGTAAAAGATTTCTTTAGGCGGAACACAAGGCGGGAAACACGTACCGTAACGGCGAACATGATTATTGTGGCTACGTAAAAGATTTCTTTAGGCGGACCACAAGGCGGGAAACATGTACCGTAACGGCGAACAAGAATATGGTGGCTACGTAAAAGCTTTCTTTAGGCGGACCACAAGACGGGAAACATGTACCGTAACGGGGTACAAGATTAGGGTGACTTTGTAAAAGATTTCTTTAGGCGGAACACAAGGCGGGAAACACGTACCGTAACGGCGAACATGATTATTGTGGCTACGTAAAAGATTTCTTTAGGCGGACCACAAGGCGGGAAACATGTACCGTAACGGCGAACAAGAATATGGTGGCTACGTAAAAGCTTTCTTTAGGCGGACCACAAGACGGGAAACATGTACCGTAACGGGGTACAAGATTAGGGTGACTTTGTAAAAGATTTCTTTAGGCGGAACACAAGGCGGGAAACACGTACCGTAACGGCGAACATGATTATTGTGGCTACGTAAAAGATTTCTTTAGGCGGACCACAAGGCGGGAAACATGTACCGTAACGGCGAACAAGAATATGGTGTCTACGTAAAAGCTTTCTTTAGGCGGACCACAAGACGGGAAACATGTACCGTAACGGGGTACAAGATTAGGGTGACTTTGTAAAAGATTTCTTTAGGCGGAACACAAGGCGGGAAACATGTACCGTAACGGCGAACAAGAATATGGTGGCTACGTAAAAGCTTTCTTTAGGCGGACCACAAGACGGGAAACATGTACCGTAACGGGGTACAAGATTAGGGTGACTTTGTAAAAGATTTCTTTAGGCGGAACACAAGACGGGAAACATGTACCGTAACGGGGTACATGATTAGGGTGACTTTGTAAAAGATTTCTTTAGGCGACCACAAGGCGGGAAACATGTACCGTAACGGGGTACAAGATTAGGGTGACTTTGTAAAAGATTTCTTTAGGCGGACCACAAGGCGGGAAACATGTACCGTAACGGGGTACAAGATTAGGGTGACTTTGTAAAAGATTTCTTTAGGCGACCACAAGGCGGGAAACATGTACCGTAACGGGGTACATGATTAGGGTGACTTTGTAAAAGATTTCTTTAGGCGACCACAAGACGGGAAACATGTACCGTAACGGGGTACAAGATTAGGGTGACTTTGTAAAAGATTTCTTTAGGCGGAACACAAGACGGGAAACATGTACCGTAACGGGGTACAAGATTAGGGTGACTTTGTAAAAGATTTCTTTAGGCGGACCACAAGACGGGAAACATGTACCGTAACGGGGTACAAGATTAGGGTGACTTTGTAAAAGATTTCTTTAGGCGGACCACAAGGCGGGAAACATGTACCGTAACGGGGTACAAGATTAGGGTGACTTTGTAAAAGCTTTCTTTAGGCGGACCACAAGACGGGAAACATGTACCGTAACGGGGTACAAGATTAGGGTGACTTTGTAAAAGATTTCTTTAGGCGGAACACAAGACGGGAAACATGTACCGTAACGGGGTACATGATTAGGGTGACTTTGTAAAAGATTTCTTTAGGCGGAACACAAGACGGGAAACATGTACCGTAACGGGGTACAAGATTAGGGTGACTTTGTAAAAGATTTCTTTAGGCGGACCACAAGGCGGGAAACATGTACCGTAACGGGGTACAAGATTAGGGTGACTTTGTAAAAGATTTCTTTAGGCGGAACACAAGACGGGAAACATGTACCGTAACGGGGTACAAGATTAGGGTGACTTTGTAAAAGATTTCTTTAGGCGGACCACAAGGCGGGAAACATGTACCGTAACGGGGTACAAGATTAGGGTGACTTTGTAAAAGATTTCTTTAGGCGGAACACAAGACGGGAAACATGTACCGTAACGGGGTACAAGATTAGGGTGACTTTGTAAAAGCTTTCTTTAGGCGGACCACAAGGCGGGAAACATGTACCGTAACGGGGTACAAGATTAGGGTGACTTTGTAAAAGATTTCTTTAGGCGGAACACAAGACGGGAAACATGTACCGTAACGGGGTACAAGATTAGGGTGACTTTGTAAAAGATTTCTTTAGGCGGACCACAAGGCGGGAAACATGTACCGTAACGGGGTACATGATTAGGGTGACTTTGTAAAAGATTTCTTTAGGCGGACCACAAGGCGGGAAACATGTACCGTAACGGGGTACAAGATTAGGGTGACTTTGTAAAAGATTTCTTTAGGCGGAACACAAGACGGGAAACATGTACCGTAACGGGGTACAAGATTAGGGTGACTTTGTAAAAGATTTCTTTAGGCGGAACACAAGACGGGAAACATGTACCGTAACGGGGTACAAGATTACGGTGACTTTGTAAAAGATTTCTTTAGGCGGACCACAAGGCGGGAAACATGTACCGTAACGGGGTACAAGATTAGGGTGACTTTGTAAAAGATTTCTTTAGGCGGAACACAAGGCGGGAAACACGTACCGTAACGGCGAACATGATTATTGTGGCTACGTAAAAGATTTCTTTAGGCGGACCACAAGGCGGGAAACATGTACCGTAACGGGGTACAAGATTAGGGTGACTTTGTAAAAGATTTCTTTAGGCGGAACACAAGACGGGAAACATGTACCGTAACGGGGTACAAGATTAGGGTGACTTTGTAAAAGATTTCTTTAGGCGGAACACAAGACGGGAAACATGTACCGTAACGGGGTACATGATTAGGGTGACTTTGTAAAAGATTTCTTTAGGCGGAACACAAGACGGGAAACATGTACCGTAACGGGGTACAAGATTAGGGTGACTTTGTAAAAGATTTCTTTAGGCGGAACACAAGACGGGAAACATGTACCGTAACGGGGTACATGATTAGGGTGACTTTGTAAAAGATTTCTTTAGGCGGAACACAAGACGGGAAACATGTACCGTAACGGGGTACAAGATTAGGGTGACTTTGTAAAAGATTTCTTTAGGCGGAACACAAGACGGGAAACATGTACCGTAACGGGGTACATGATTAGGGTGACTTTGTAAAAGATTTCTTTAGGCGGAACACAAGACGGGAAACATGTACCGTAACGGGGTACAAGATTAGGGTGACTTTGTAAAAGATTTCTTTAGGCGGAACACAAGACGGGAAACATGTACCGTTACGGGGTACAAGATTAGGGTGACTTTGTAAAAGATTTCTTTAGGCGGACCACAAGGCGGGAAACATGTACCGTAACGGGGTACATGATTAGGGTGACTTTGTAAAAGATTTCTTTAGGCGGAACACAAGACGGGAAACATGTACCGTAACGGGGTACAAGATTAGGGTGACTTTGTAAAAGATTTCTTTAGGCGGAACACAAGACGGGAAACATGTACCGTAACGGCGAACATGATTATTGTGGCTACGTAAAAGCTTTCTTTAGGCGGACCACAAGGCGGGAAACATGTACCGTAACGGCGAACATGATTATTGTGGCTACGTAAAAGCTTTCTTTAGGCGGCCCACAAGGCGGGAAACATGTACCGTAACGGCGAACATGATTATTGTGGCTACGTAAAAGCTTTCTTTAGGCGGACCACAAGGCGGGAAACATGTACCGTAACGGCGAACATGATTATTGTGGCTACGTAAAAGCTTTCTTTAGGCGGACCACAAGGCGGGAAACATGTACCGTAACGGCGAACATGATTATGGTGGCTACGTAAAAGATTTCTTTAGGCGGACCACAAGGCGGGAAACATGTACCGTAACGGCGAACATGATTATTGTGGCTACGTAAAAGCTTTCTTTAGGCGGCCCACAAGGCGGGAAACATGTACCGTAACGGCGAACATGATTATTGTGGCTACGTAAAAGCTTTCTTTAGGCGGACCACAAGGCGGGAAACATGTACCGTAACGGCGAACATGATTATTGTGGCTACGTGAAAGATTTCTTTAGGCGACCACAAGGCGGGAAACATGTACCGTAACGGCGAACATGATTATTGTGGCTACGTAAAAGCTTTCTTTAGGCGGCCCACAAGGCGGGAAACATGTACCGTAACGGCGAACATGATTATTGTGGCTACGTAAAAGCTTTCTTTAGGCGGACCACAAAGGCGGGAAACATGTACCGTAACGGCGAACATGATTATTGTGGCTACGTGAAAGATTTCTTTAGGCGACCACAAGGCGGGAAACATGTACCGTAACGGCGAACATTATTATTGTGGATACGTAAAATCTTTCATTAAGCGGAGCACAAGGCGGGGAACATGTACCGTAACCGGGTATAAGATTAGGGTGACTTTGTAAAAGATTTCTTGAGGCGGACCACAAGGCGGGAAACATGTACCGTAACGGGGTACATGATTATTGTGGCTACGTAAAAGATTTCTTTATACGGAACACAAGGCGGGAAACATGTACCGTAACGGCGAACATGATTATTGTGGCTAAGTAAAAGATTTCTTTATACGGAACACAAGGCGGGAAACATGTACCGTAACGGCGAACATGATTATTGTGGCTACGTAAAAGATTTCTTTAGGCGGAACACAAGGCGGGAAACATGTACCGTAACGGGGTACAAGAATATGGTGGCTACGTAGAAGATTTCTTTAGGCGGACCACAAGGCGGGAAACATGTACCGTAACGGCGAACATGATTATTGTGGCTACGTAAAAGATTTCTTTAGGCGGAACACAAGGCGGGAAACATGTACCGTAATGGCGAACATGATTATTGTGGCTACGTAAAAGATTTCCTTAGGCGGACCACAAGGCGGGAAACATGTACCGTAACGGCGAACATGATTATTGTGGCTACGTAAAAGATTTCTTTAGGCGGACCACAAGGCGGGAAACATGTACCGTAAAGGGGTACAAGATTAGGGTGACTTTGTAAAAGATTTCTTTAGGCGGAACACAAGGCGGGAAACATGTACCGTAACGGCGAACATGATTATTGTGGCTACGTAAAAGATTTCTTTAGGCGGACCACAAGGCGGGAAACATGTACCGTAAAGGGGTACAAGATTAGGGTGACTTTGTAAAAGATTTCTTTAGGCGGACCACAAGGCGGGAAACATGTACCGTAACGGCGAACAAGATTATTGTGGCTACGTAAAAGCTTTCTTTAGGCGACCACAAGGCGGGAAACATGTACCGTAACGGCGAACAAGAATATGGTGGCTACGTAAAAGCTTTCTTTAGGCGGACCACAAGGCGGGAAACATGTACCGTAACGGGGTACAAGATTAGGGTGACTTTGTAAAAGATTTCTTTAGGCGGACCACAAGGCGGGAAACATGTACCGTAACGGGGAACATGATTATTGTGGCTACGTAAAAGATTTCTTTAGGCGGACCACAAGGCGGGAAACATGTACCGTAACGGCGAACATGATTATTGTGGCTACGTAAAAGCTTTCTTTAGGCGGACCACAAGGCGGGAAACATGTACCGTAACGGCGAACATGATTATTGTGGCTACGTAAAAGATTTCTTTAGGCGGACCACAAGGCGGGAAACATGTACCGTAACGGCGAACATGATTATTGTGGCTACGTAAAAGATTTCTTTAGGCGGAACACAAGGCGGGAAACATGTACCGTAACGGGGTACATGATTAGGGTGACTTTGTAAAAGCTTTCTTTAGGCGGACCACAAGGCGGGAAACATGTACCGTAACGGGGTACATGATTAGGGTGACTTTGTAAAAGATTTCTTTAGGCGGACCAAAAGGCGGGAAACATGTACCGTAACGGGGTACATGATTAGGGTGACTTTGTAAAAGCTTTCTTTAGGCGGACCACAAGGCGGGAAACATGTACCGTAACGGGGTACAAGATTAGGGTGACTTTGTAAAAGATTTCTTTAGGCGGACCACAAGGCGGGAAACATGTACCGTAACGGGGTACAAGATTAGGGTGACTTTGTAAAAGATTTCTTTAGGCGGACCACAAGGCGGGAAACATGTACCGTAACGGCGAACATGATTATTGTGGCTACGTAAAAGCTTTCTTTAGACGGACCACAAGGCGGGAAACATGTACCGTAACGGGGTACATGATTAGGGTGACTTTGTAAAAGATTTCTTTAGGCGGACCAAAAGGCGGGAAACATGTACCGTAACGGGGTACATGATTAGGGTGACTTTGTAAAAGCTTTCTTTAGGCGGACCACAAGGCGGGAAACATGTACCGTAACGGGGTACAAGATTAGGGTGACTTTGTAAAAGATTTCTTTAGGCGGACCACAAGGTGGGAAACATGTACCGTAACGGCGAACATGATTATTGTGGCTACGTAAAAGCTTTCTTTAGACGGACCACAAGGCGGAAAACATGTACCGTAACGGGGTACAAGATTAGGGTGACTTTGTAAAAGATTTCTTTAGGCGGACCACAAGGCGGGAAACATGTACCGTAACGGCGAACATGATTATTGTGGCTACGTAAAGGATTTCTTTAGGCGGACCACAAGGCGGGAAACATGTACCGTAACGGCGAACATGATTATTGTGGCTACGTAAAAGATTTCTTTAGGCGGACCACAAGGCGGGAAACATGTACCGTAACGGCGAACATGATTATTGTGGCTACGTAAAAGCTTTCTTTAGGCGACCACAAGGCGGGAAACATGTACCGTAATGGGGTACAAGATTAGGGTGACTTTGTTAAAGATTTCTTTAGGCGGAACACAAGGCTGGGAACATGTACCGTAACGAGGAACAAGAATATGGTGGCTACGTAAAAGCTTTCTTTAGGCGGACCACAAGGCGGGAAACATGTACCGTAACGGGGTACCAGATTAGGGTGACTTTGTAAAAGATTTCTTTAGGCGGACCACAAGGCGGGGAACATGTACCGTAACGGCGAACAAGATTATTGTGGCTACGTAAAAGCTTTCTTTAGGCGACCACAAGGCGGGAAACATGTACCGTAACGGCGAACAAGATTATTGTGGCTACGTAAAAGCTTTCTTTAGGCGACCACAAGGCGGGGAACATGTACAGTAACGGGGTACAAGATTAGGGTGACTTTGTAAAAGATTTCTTTAGGCGGACCACAAGGCGGGAAACATGTACCGTAACGGCGAACATGATTATTGTGGCTACGTAAAAGCTTCCTTTAGGCGACCACACGGCGGGAAACATGTACCGTAACGGCGAACATGATTATTGTGGCTACGTAAAAGCTTTCTTTAGGCGACCACAAGGCGGGAAACATGTACCGTAACGGCGAACAAGAATATGGTGGCTACGTAAAAGATTTCTTTAGGCGGACCACAAGGCGGGAAACATGTACCGTAACGGGGTACAAGATTAGGGTGACTTTGTAAAAGATTTCTTTAGGCGGACCACAAGGCGGGAAACATATACCGTAACGGCGAACATGATTATTGTGGCTACGTAAAAGCTTTCTTTAGGCGACCACAAGGCGGGAAAAATGTACCGTAACGGCGAACAAGAATATGGTGGCTACGTAAAAGATTTCTTTAGGCGGACCACAAGGCGGGAAACATGTACCGTAACGGGGTACAAGAGTATTGTGGCTACGTAAAAGCTTTCTTTAGGCGGACCACAAGGCGGGAAACATGTACCGTAACGGCGAACATGATTATTGTGGCTACGTAAAAGATTTCTTTAGGCGGACCACAAGGCGGGAAACATGTACCGTAACGGGGTACAAGAGTATTGTGGCTACGTAAAAGATTTCTTGAGGCGGAACAAGGCGGGAAACACGTACCGTAACGGCGAACATGATTATGGTGGCTACGTAAAAGCTTTCTTTAGGCGGCCCACAAGGCGGGAAACATGTACCGTAACGGCGAACATGATTATTGTGGCTACGTAAAAGATCTCTTTAGGCGGACCACAAGGCGGGAAACATGTACCGTAACGGCGAACAAGAATATGGTGGCTACGTAAAAGATTTCTTTAGGCGGACCACAAGGCGGGAAACATGTACCGTAACGGCGAACAAGATTATTGTGGCTACGTAAAAGCTTTCTTTAGGCGACCACAAGGCGGGAAACATGTACCGGAACGGCGAACAAGAATATGGTGGCTACGTAAAAGCTTTCTTTAGGCGGACCACAAGGCGGGAAACATGTACCGTAACGGGGTACAAGATTAGGGTGACTTTGTAAAAGATTTCTTTAGGCGGACCACAAGGCGGGAAACATGTACCGTAACGGCGAACATGATTATTGTGGCTACGTAAAAGCTTTCTTTAGGCGACCACAAGGCGGGAAACATGTACCGTAACGGCGAACATGATTATTGTGGCTACGTAAAAGCTTTCTTTAGGCGGACCACAAGGCGGGAAACATGTACCGTAACGGCGAACATGATTATTGTGGCTACGTAAAAGCTTTCTTTAGGCGGACCACAATGCGGGAAACATGTACCGTAACGGCGAACATGATTATTGTGGCTACGTAAAAGCTTTCTTTAGGCGACCACAAGGCGGGAAACATGTACCGTAACGGCGAACAAGAATATGGTTTCTACGTAAAAGATTTCTTTAGGCGGACCACAAGGCGGGAAACATGTACCGTAACGGGGTACAAGAGTATTGTGTCTACGTAAAAGCTTTCTTTAGGCGGACCACAAGGCGGGAAACATGTACCGTAACGGCGAACATGATTATTGTGGCTACGTAAAAGCTTTCTTTAGGCGGACCACAAGGCGGGAAACATGTACCGTAACGGCGAACATGATTATTGTGGCTACGTAAAAGCTTTCTTTAGGCGGACCACAAGGCGGGAAACATGTACCGTAACGGCGAACATGATTATTGTGGCTACGTAAAAGCTTTCTTTAGGCGGACCACAAGGCGGGAAACATGTACCGTAACGGCGAACATGATTATTGTGGATACGTAAAAGATTTCTTTAGGCGGACCACAAGGCGGGAAACATGTACCGTAACGGCGAACATGATTATTGTGGCTACGTAAAAGCTTTCTTTAGGCGGACCACAAGGCGGGAAACATGTACCGTAACGGCGAACATGATTATTGTGGCTACGTAAAAGCTTTCTTTAGGCGGACCACAAGGCGGGAAACATGTACCGTAACGGCGATCATGATTATTGTGGCTACGTAAAAGCTTTCTTTAGGCGGACCACAAGGCGGGAAACATGTACCGTAACGGCGAACATGATTATTGTGGCTATATAAAAGATTTCTTTAGGCGGACCATAAGGCGGGAAACATGTACCGTAACGGCGAACATAATTATTGTGGCTACGTAAAAGCTTTCTTTAGGCGGACCACAAGGCGGGAAACATGTACCGTAACGGGGTACAAGAGTATTGTGTCTACGTAAAAGCTTTCTTTAGGCGGACCACAAGGCGGGAAACATGTACCGTAACGGCGAACATGATTATTGTGGCTACGTAAAAGCTTTCTTTAGGCGGACCACAAGGCGGGAAACATGTACCGTAACGGCGAACATGATTATTGTGGCTACGTAAAAGCTTTCTTTAGGCGGACCACAAGGCGGGAAACATGTACCGTAACGGCGAACATGATTATTGCGGATACGTAAAATCTTTCATTAAGCGGAGCACAAGGCGGGGAACATGTACCGTAACGGCGAACATGATTATTGTGGCTACGTAAAAGCTTTCTTTAGGCGGACCACAAGGCGGGAAACATGTACCGTAACGGCGAACATGATTATTGTGGCTACGTAAATGCTTTCTTTAGGCGGACCACAAGGCGGGAAACATGTACCGTAACGGCGAACATGATTATTGTGGCTACGTAAAAGCTTTCTTTAGGCGGACCACAAGGCGGGGAACATGTACCGTAACGGCGAACATGATTATTGTGGCTACGTAAAAGCTTTCTTTAGGCGGACCACAAGGCGGGAAACATGTACCGTAACGGCGAACATGATTATTGTGGCTACGTAAAAGCTTTCTTTAGGCGGACCACAAGGCGGGAAACATGTACCGTAACGGCGAACATGATTATTGTGGCTACGTAAAAGCTTTCTTTAGGCGGACCACAAGGCGGGAAACATGTACCGTAACGGCGAACATGATTATTGTGGCTACGTAAAAGCTTTCTTTAGGCGGACCACAAGGCGGGAAACATGTACCGTAACGGGGTACAAGAGTATTGTGGCTACGTAAAAGATTTCTTTAGGCGGACCACAAGGCGGGAAACATGTACCGTAACGGCGAACATGATTATTGTGGCTACGTAAAAGATTTCTTTAGTCGGACCACAAGGCGGGAAACATGTACCGTAACGGCGAACATGATTATTGTGGCTACGTAAAAGATTTCTTTAGGCGGACCACAAGGCGGGAAACATGTACCGTAACGGCGAACATGATTATTGTGGCTACGTAAAAGATTTCTTTAGGCGGAACACAAGGCGGGGAACATGTACCGTAACGGCGAACATGATTATTGTGGCTACGTAAAAGCTTTCTTTAGGCGGACCACAAGGCGGGAAACATGTACCGTAACGGGGTACAAGAGTATCGTGTCTACGTAAAAGATTTCTTTAGGCGGACCACAAGGCGGGAAACATGTACCGTAACGGGGTACAAGATTATTGTGGCTACGTAAAAGATTTCTTTAGGCGGACCACAAGGCGGGAAACATGTACCGTAACGGCGAACATGATTATTGTGGATACGTAAAATCTTTCATTAAGCGGAGCACAAGGCGGGAAACATGTACCGTAACGGCGAACATGATTATTGTGGCTACGTAAAAGCTTTCTTTAGGCGGACCACAAGGCGGGAAACATGTACCGTAACGGGGTACAAGAGTATTGTGTCTACGTAAAAGATTTCTTTAGGCGGACCACAAGGCGGGAAACATGTACAGTAACGGCGAACATGATTATTGTGGCTACGTAAAAGATTTCTTTAGGCGGACCACAAGGCGGGAAACATGTACCGTAACGGCGAACATGATTATTGTGGCTACGTAAAAGATTTCTTTAGGCGGACCACAAGGCGGGGAACATGTACCGTAACGGCGAACATGATTATTATGGCTACGTAAAAGCTTTCTTTAGGCGGACCACAAGGCGGGAAACATGTACCGTAACGGCGAACATGATTATTGTGGCTACGTAAAAGCTTTCTTTAGGCGGACCACAAGGCGGGAAACATGTACCGTAACGGCGAACATGATTATTGTGGCTACGTAAAAGATTTCTTTAGGCGGACCACAAGGCGGGAAACATGTACCGTAACGGCGAACATGATTATTGTGGTTACGTAAAAGCTTTCTTTAGGCGGACCACAAGGCGGGAAACATGTACCGTAACGGCGAACATGATTATTGTGGCTACGTAAAAGCTTTCTTTAGGCGGACCACAAGGCGGGAAACATGTACCGTAACGGCGATCATGATTATTGTGGCTACGTAAAAGCTTTCTTTAGGCGGACCACAAGGCGGGAAACATGTACCGTAACGGCGAACATGATTATTGTGGCTATATAAAAGATTTCTTTAGGCGGACCATAAGGCGGGAAACATGTACCGTAACGGCGAACATAATTATTGTGGCTACGTAAAAGCTTTCTTTAGGCGGACCACAAGGCGGGAAACATGTACCGTAACGGGGTACAAGAGTATTGTGTCTACGTAAAAGCTTTCTTTAGGCGGACCACAAGGCGGGAAACATGTACCGTAACGGCGAACATGATTATTGTGGCTACGTAAAAGCTTTCTTTAGGCGGACCACAAGGCGGGAAACATGTACCGTAACGGCGAACATGATTATTGTGGCTACGTAAAAGCTTTCTTTAGGCGGACCACAAGGCGGGAAACATGTACCGTAACGGCGAACATGATTATTGCGGATACGTAAAATCTTTCATTAAGCGGAGCACAAGGCGGGGAACATGTACCGTAACGGCGAACATGATTATTGTGGCTACGTAAAAGCTTTCTTTAGGCGGACCACAAGGCGGGAAACATGTACCGTAACGGCGAACATGATTATTGTGGCTACGTAAATGCTTTCTTTAGGCGGACCACAAGGCGGGAAACATGTACCGTAACGGCGAACATGATTATTGTGGCTACGTAAAAGCTTTCTTTAGGCGGACCACAAGGCGGGGAACATGTACCGTAACGGCGAACATGATTATTGTGGCTACGTAAAAGCTTTCTTTAGGCGGACCACAAGGCGGGAAACATGTACCGTAACGGCGAACATGATTATTGTGGCTACGTAAAAGCTTTCTTTAGGCGGACCACAAGGCGGGAAACATGTACCGTAACGGCGAACATGATTATTGTGGCTACGTAAAAGCTTTCTTTAGGCGGACCACAAGGCGGGAAACATGTACCGTAACGGCGAACATGATTATTGTGGCTACGTAAAAGCTTTCTTTAGGCGGACCACAAGGCGGGAAACATGTACCGTAACGGGGTACAAGAGTATTGTGGCTACGTAAAAGATTTCTTTAGGCGGACCACAAGGAGGGAAACATGTACCGTAACGTCGAACATGATTATTGTGGCTACGTAAAAGATTTCTTTAGTCGGACCACAAGGCGGGAAACATGTACCGTAACGGCGAACATGATTATTGTGGCTACGTAAAAGATTTCTTTAGGCGGACCACAAGGCGGGAAACATGTACCGTAACGGCGAACATGATTATTGTGGCTACGTAAAAGATTTCTTTAGGCGGACCACAAGGCGGGAAACATGTACCGTAACGGCGAACATGATTATTGTGGCTACGTAAAAGATTTCTTTAGGCGGAACACAAGGCGGGGAACATGTACCGTAACGGCGAACATGATTATTGTGGCTACGTAAAAGCTTTCTTTAGGCGGACCACAAGGCGGGAAACATGTACCGTAACGGGGTACAAGAGTATCGTGTCTACGTAAAAGATTTCTTTAGGCGGACCACAAGGCGGGAAACATGTACCGTAACGGGGTACAAGATTATTGTGGCTACGTAAAAGATTTCTTTAGGCGGACCACAAGGCGGGAAACATGTACCGTAACGGCGAACATGATTATTGTGGATACGTAAAATCTTTCATTAAGCGGAGCACAAGGCGGGAAACATGTACCGTAACGGCGAACATGATTATTGTGGCTACGTAAAAGCTTTCTTTAGGCGGACCACAAGGCGGGAAACATGTACCGTAACGGGGTACAAGAGTATTGTGTCTACGTAAAAGATTTCTTTAGGCGGACCACAAGGCGGGAAACATGTACAGTAACGGCGAACATGATTATTGTGGCTACGTAAAAGATTTCTTTAGGCGGACCACAAGGCGGGAAACATGTACCGTAACGGCGAACATGATTATTGTGGCTACGTAAAAGATTTCTTTAGGCGGACCACAAGGCGGGGAACATGTACCGTAACGGCGAACATGATTATTATGGCTACGTAAAAGCTTTCTTTAGGCGGACCACAAGGCGGGAAACATGTACCGTAACGGCGAACATGATTATTGTGGCTACGTAAAAGCTTTCTTTAGGCGGACCACAAGGCGGGAAACATGTACCGTAACGGCGAACATGATTATTGTGGCTACGTAAAAGATTTCTTTAGGCGGACCACAAGGCGGGAAACATGTACCGTAACGGCGAACATGATTATTGTGGTTACGTAAAAGCTTTCTTTAGGCGGACCACAAGGCGGGAAACATGTACCGTAACGGCGAACATGATTATTGTGGCTACGTAAAAGATTTCTTTAGGCGGACCACAAGGCGGGAAACATGCACCGTAACGGCGAACATGATTATTGTGGCTACGTAAAAGATTTCTTTAGGCGGACCGCAAGGCGGGAAACATGTACCGTAACGGGGTACAAGAGTATTGTGTCTACGTAAAAGATTTCTTTAGGCGGACCACAAGGCGGGGAACATGTACCGTAACGGCGAACATGATTATTGTGGCTACGTAAAAGCTTTCTTTAGGCGGACCACAAGGCGGGAAACATGTACCGTAACGGGGTACAAGAGTATTGTGTCTACGTAAAAGATTTCTTTAGGCGGACCACAAGGCGGGAAACATGTACCGTAACGGGGTACAAGATTAGGGTGACTTTGTAAAAGATTTCTTTAGGCGGACCACAAGGCGGGAAATATGTACCGTAACGGCGAACATGATTATTGTGGCTACGTAAAAGATATCTTTAAGCGGAGCACAAGGCGGGAAACATGTACCGTAACGGCGAACATGATTATTGTGGCTACGTAAAAGCTTTCTTTAGGCGGACCACAAGACGGGAAACATGTACCGTAACGGCGAACATGATTATTGTGGCTACGTAAAAGCTTTCTTTAGGCGACCACAAGGCGGGAAACATGTACCGTAACGGCGAACAAGAATATGGTTTCTACGTAAAAGATTTCTTTAGGCGGACCACAAGGCGGGAAACATGTACCGTAACGGGGTACAAGAGTATTGTGTCTACGTAAAAGCTTTCTTTAGGCGGACCACAAGGCGGGAAACATGTACCGTAACGGCGAACATGATTATTGTGGCTACGTAAAAGCTTTCTTTAGGCGGACCACAAGGCGGGAAACATGTACCGTAACGGCGAACATGATTATTGTGGCTACGTAAAAGCTTTCTTTAGGCGGACCACAAGGCGGGAAACATGTACCGTAACGGCGAACATGATTATTGTGGCTACGTAAAAGCTTTCTTTAGGCGGACCACAAGGCGGGAAACATGTACCGTAACGGCGAACATGATTATTGTGGCTATATAAAAGATTTCTTTAGGCGGACCATAAGGCGGGAAACATGTACCGTAACGGCGAACATAATTATTGTGGCTACGTAAAAGCTTTCTTTAGGCGGACCACAAGGCGGGAAACATGTACCGTAACGGGGTACAAGAGTATTGTGTCTACGTAAAAGCTTTCTTTAGGCGGACCACAAGGCGGGAAACATGTACCGTAACGGCGAACATGATTATTGTGGCTACGTAAAAGCTTTCTTTAGGCGGACCACAAGGCGGGAAACATGTACCGTAACGGCGAACATGATTATTGTGGCTACGTAAAAGTTTTCTTTAGGCGGACCACAAGGCGGGAAACATGTACCGTAACGGCGAACATGATTATTGCGGATACGTAAAATCTTTCATTAAGCGGAGCACAAGGCGGGGAACATGTACCGTAACGGCGAACATGATTATTGTGGCTACGTAAAAGCTTTCTTTAGGCGGACCACAAGGCGGGAAACATGTACCGTAACGGCGAACATGATTATTGTGGCTACGTAAATGCTTTCTTTAGGCGGACCACAAGGCGGGAAACATGTACCGTAACGGCGAACATGATTATTGTGGCTACGTAAAAGCTTTCTTTAGGCGGACCACAAGGCGGGGAACATGTACCGTAACGGCGAACATGATTATTGTGGCTACGTAAAAGCTTTCTTTAGGCGGACCACAAGGCGGGAAACATGTACCGTAACGGCGAACATGATTATTGTGGCTACGTAAAAGCTTTCTTTAGGCGGAAAACAAGGCGGGAAACATGTACCGTAACGGCGAACATGATTATTGTGGCTACGTAAAAGCTTGCATTATGCGGAACACAAGGCGGGAAACATGTACCGTAACGGCGAACATGATTATTGTGGCTACGTAAAAGCTTTCTTTAGGCGGACCACAAGGCGGGAAACATGTACCGTAACGGCGAACATGATTATTGTGGCTACGTAAAAGCTTTCTTTAGGCGGACCACAAGGCGGGAAACATGTACCGTAACGGCGAACATGATTATTGTGGCTACGTAAAAGCTTTCTTTAGGCGGACCACAAGGCGGGAAACATGTACCGTAACGGCGAACATGATTATTGTGGCTACGTAAAAGCTTTCTTTAGGCGGACCACAAGGCGGGAAACATGTACCGTAACGGGGTACAAGAGTATTGTGGCTACGTAAAAGATTTCTTTAGGCGGACCACAAGGCGGGAAACATGTACCGTAACGGCGAACATGATTATTGTGGCTACGTAAAAGATTTCTTTAGGCGGACCACAAGGCGGGAAACATGTACCGTAACGGCGAACATGATTATTGTGGCTACGTAAAAGATTTCTTTAGGCGGACCACAAGGCGGGAAACATGTACCGTAACGGCGAACATGATTATTGTGGCTACGTAAAAGATTTCTTTAGGCGGAACACAAGGCGGGGAACATGTACCGTAACGGCGAACATGATTATTGTGGCTACGTAAAAGCTTTCTTTAGGCGGACCACAAGGCGGGAAACATGTACCGTAACGGGGTACAAGAGTATCGTGTCTACGTAAAAGATTTCTTTAGGCGGACCACAAGGCGGGAAACATGTACCGTAACGGGGTACAAGATTATTGTGGCTACGTAAAAGATATCTTTAAGCGGAGCACAAGGCGTGAAACATGTACCGTAACGGCGAACATGATTATTGTGGCTACGTAAAAGCTTTCTTTAGGCGGACCACAAGGCGGGAAACATGTACCGTAACGGCGAACATGATTATTGTGGCTACGTAAAAGCTTTCTTTAGGCGGACCACAAGGCGGGAAACATGTACCGTAACGGCGAACATGATTATTGCGGATACGTAAAATCTTTCATTAAGCGGAGCACAAGGCGGGGAACATGTACCGTAACGGCGAACATGATTATTGTGGCTACGTAAAAGCTTTCTTTAGGCGGACCACAAGGCGGGAAACATGTACCGTAACGGCGAACATGATTATTGTGGCTACGTAAATGCTTTCTTTAGGCGGACCACAAGGCGGGAAACATGTACCGTAACGGCGAACATGATTATTGTGGCTACGTAAAAGCTTTCTTTAGGCGGACCACAAGGCGGGGAACATGTACCGTAACGGCGAACATGATTATTGTGGCTACGTAAAAGCTTTCTTTAGGCGGACCACAAGGCGGGAAACATGTACCGTAACGGCGAACATGATTATTGTGGCTACGTAAAAGCTTTCTTTAGGCGGAAAACAAGGCGGGAAACATGTACCGTAACGGCGAACATGATTATTGTGGCTACGTAAAAGCTTGCATTATGCGGAACACAAGGCGGGAAACATGTACCGTAACGGCGAACATGATTATTGTGGCTACGTAAAAGCTTTCTTTAGGCGGACCACAAGGCGGGAAACATGTACCGTAACGGCGAACATGATTATTGTGGCTACGTAAAAGCTTTCTTTAGGCGGACCACAAGGCGGGAAACATGTACCGTAACGGCGAACATGATTATTGTGGCTACGTAAAAGCTTTCTTTAGGCGGACCACAAGGCGGGAAACATGTACCGTAACGGCGAACATGATTATTGTGGCTACGTAAAAGCTTTCTTTAGGCGGACCACAAGGCGGGAAACATGTACCGTAACGGGGTACAAGAGTATTGTGGCTACGTAAAAGATTTCTTTAGGCGGACCACAAGGCGGGAAACATGTACCGTAACGGCGAACATGATTATTGTGGCTACGTAAAAGATTTCTTTAGGCGGACCACAAGGCGGGAAACATGTACCGTAACGGCGAACATGATTATTGTGGCTACGTAAAAGATTTCTTTAGGCGGACCACAAGGCGGGAAACATGTACCGTAACGGCGAACATGATTATTGTGGCTACGTAAAAGATTTCTTTAGGCGGAACACAAGGCGGGGAACATGTACCGTAACGGCGAACATGATTATTGTGGCTACGTAAAAGCTTTCTTTAGGCGGACCACAAGGCGGGAAACATGTACCGTAACGGGGTACAAGAGTATCGTGTCTACGTAAAAGATTTCTTTAGGCGGACCACAAGGCGGGAAACATGTACCGTAACGGGGTACAAGATTATTGTGGCTACGTAAAAGATATCTTTAAGCGGAGCACAAGGCGTGAAACATGTACCGTAACGGCGAACATGATTATTGTGGCTACGTAAAAGCTTTCTTTAGGCGGACCACAAGGCGGGAAACATGTACCGTAACGGCGAACATGATTATTGTGGCTACGTAAAAGCTTTCTTTAGGCGGACCACAAGGCGGGAAACATGTACCGTAACGGCGAACATGATTATTGTGGATACGTAAAATCTTTCATTAAGCGGAGCACAAGGCGGGAAACATGTACCGTAACGGCGAACATGATTATTGTGGCTACGTAAAAGCTTTCTTTAGGCGGACCACAAGGCGGGAAACATGTACCGTAACGGGGTACAAGAGTATTGTGTCTACGTAAAAGATTTCTTTAGGCGGACCACAAGGCGGGAAACATGTACAGTAACGGCGAACATGATTATTGTGGCTACGTAAAAGATTTCTTTAGGCGGACCACAAGGCGGGAAACATGTACCGTAACGGCGAACATGATTATTGTGGCTACGTAAAAGATTTCTTTAGGCGGACCACAAGGCGGGGAACATGTACCGTAACGGCGAACATGATTATTATGGCTACGTAAAAGCTTTCTTTAGGCGGACCACAAGGCGGGAAACATGTACCGTAACGGCGAACATGATTATTGTGGCTACGTAAAAGCTTTCTTTAGGCGGACCACAAGGCGGGAAACATGTACCGTAACGGCGAACATGATTATTGTGGCTACGTAAAAGATTTCTTTAGGCGGACCACAAGGCGGGGAACATGTACCGTAACGGCGAACATGATTATTGTGGCTACGTAAAAGCTTTCTTTAGGCGGACCACAAGGCGGGAAACATGTACCGTAACGGCGAACATGATTATTGTGGCTACGTAAAAGATTTCTTTAGGCGGACCACAAGGCGGGAAACATGCACCGTAACGGCGAACATGATTATTGTGGCTACGTAAAAGATTTCTTTAGGCGGACCGCAAGGCGGGAAACATGTACCGTAACGGGGTACAAGAGTATTGTGTCTACGTAAAAGATTTCTTTAGGCGGACCACAAGGCGGGGAACATGTACCGTAACGGCGAACATGATTATTGTGGCTACGTAAAAGCTTTCTTTAGGCGGACCACAAGGCGGGAAACATGTACCGTAACGGGGTACAAGAGTATTGTGTCTACGTAAAAGATTTCTTTAGGCGGACCACAAGGCGGGAAACATGTACCGTAACGGGGTACAAGATTAGGGTGACTTTGTAAAAGATTTCTTTAGGCGGACCACAAGGCGGGAAACATGTACCGTAACGGCGAACATGATTATTGTGGCTACGTAAAAGATATCTTTAAGCGGAGCACAAGGCGGGAAACATGTACCGTAACGGCGAACATGATTATTGTGGCTACGTAAAAGCTTTCTTTAGGCGGACCACAAGGCGGGAAACATGTACCGTAACGGCGAACATGATTATTGTGGCTACGTAAAAGCTTTCTTTAGGCGGACCACAAGGCGGGAAACATGTACCGTAACGGCGAACATGATTATTGTGGATACGTAAAATCTTTCATTAAGCGGAGCACAAGGCGGGGAACATGTACCGTAACGGGGTATAAGATTAGGGTGACTTTGTAAAAGATTTCTTTAAGCGGAGCACAAGGCGGGAAACATGTACCGTAACGGCGAACATGATTATTGTGGCTACGTAAAAGCTTTCTTTAGGCAGACCACAAGGCGGGAAACATGTACCGTAACGGCGAACATGATTATTGTGGATACGTAAAATCTTTCATTAAGCGGAGCACAAGGCGGGAAACATGTACCGTAACGGCGAACATGATTATTGTGGCTACGTAAAAGCTTTCTTTAGGCGACCACAAGGCGGGAAACATGTACCGTAACGGGGTATAAGATTAGGGTGACTTTGTAAAAGATTTCTTTAAGCGGACCACAAGGCGGGAAACATGTACCGTAACGGCGAACATGATTATTGTTTGTACGTAAAAGCTTTCTTTAGGCGACCACAAGGCGGGAAACATGTACCGTAACGGGGTACAAGATTAGGGTGACTTTGTAAAAGATTTCTTTAGGCGGACCACAAGGCGGGAAACATGTACCGTAACGGCAAACATGATTATTGTGGCTACGTAAAAGCTTTCTTTAGGCGGACCACAAGGCGGGAAACATGTACCGTAACGGGGTACAAGATTAGGGTGACTTTGTAAAAGATTTCTTTAGGCGGACCACAAGGCGGGAAACATGTACCGTAACGGCGAACAAGAATATGGTGGCTACGTAAAAGATTTCTTTAGATGGAACACAAGGCGGGGAACACGTACCGTAACGGGGTACAAGATTATTGTGGCTACGTAAAAGCTTTCTTTAGGCGGACCACAAGGCAGGAAACATGTACCGTAACGGCGAACAAGAATATGGTGGCTACGTAAAAGATTTCTTTAGATGGAACACAAGGCAGTTAACACGTACCGTAACGGGGTACAAGATTAGGGTGACTAAGTAAAAGATTTCTTTAGGCGGACCACAAGGCGAGGAACATGTACCGCAACGGCGAACAAGAATATGGTGGCTACGTAAAATATTTCTTTAGATGGAACACAAGGCGGGGAACACGTACCGTAACGGGGTACAAGATTAGGGTGACTAAGTAAAAGCTTTCTTTAGGCGGACCACAAGGCGGGAAACATGTACCGTAACGGCGAACAAGAATATGGTGGCTACGTAAAATATTTCTTTAGATGGAACACAAGGCGGGGAACACTTTCCGTAACGGGGTACAAGATTAGGGTGACTAAGTAAAAGCTTTCTTTAGGCGGACCACAAGGCGGGAAACATGTACCGTAACGGCGAACAAGAATATGGTGGCTACGTAAAAGATTTCTTTAGATGGAACACAAGGCCGGGAACACGTACCGTAACGGGGTACAAGATTAGGGTGACTAAGTAAAAGCATTCTTTAGGCGGACCACAAGGCGGGAAACATGTACCGTAACGGCGAACAAGAATATGGTGGCTACGTAAAAGATTTCTTTAGATGGAACACAAGGCGGGGAACACGTACCGTAACGGGGTACAAGATTAGGGTGACTAAGTAAAAGCTTTCTTTAGGCGGACCACAAGGCGGGAAACATGTACCGTAACGGCGAACAAGAATATGGTGGCTACGTAAAAGATTTCTTTAGATGGAACACAAGGCGGTGAACACGTACCGTAACGGGGTACAAGATTAGGGTGACTAAGTAAAAGATTTCTTTAGATGGAACACAAGGCGGGGAACAAGTACCGTAACGGGGTACAAGATTAGGGTGACTAAGTAAAAGATTTCTTTAGGCGGAGCACAAGGCGGGAAACATGTACCGTAACGGCGAACATCATTATGGTGGCTACGTAAAAGATTTCTTTAGGCGGACCACAAGGCGGGAAACATGTACCGTAATGGCGAACATGATTATGGTGGCTACGTAAAAGATTTCTTTAGATGGAGCACAAGGCGGGGAACATGTACCGTAACGGCGAACATGATTATTGTGGATACGTAAAAGCTTTCTTTAGGCGGACCACAAGGCGGGAAACATGTACCGTAACGGGGTTCAAGAATATGGTGGCTACGTAAAAGATTTCTTTAGATGGAGCACAAGGCGGGGAACATGTACCGTAACGGCGAACAAGAATATGGTGGCTACGTAAAAGATTTCATTAGGCGGAACACAAGGCGGGAAACATGTACCGTAACGGCGAACATGATTATGGTGGCTACGTAAAAGATTTCTTTAGATGGAGCACAAGGCGGGAAACATGTACCGTAACGGCGAACATGATTATGGTGGCTACGTAAAAGATTTCATTAGGCGGAGCACAAGGCGGGGAACACGTACCGTTACGGCGAACATGTGTATGGTGGCTACGTAAAAGATTTCTTTAGGCGGAGCACAAGGCGGGGAACACGTACCGTAACGGCGAACATGATTATGGTGGCTACGTAAAAGATTTCTTTAGGCGGACCACATGGCGGGGAACATGTACCGTAAAGGCGAACATGATTATGGTGGCTACGTAAAAGATTTCTTTAGGCGGAGCACAAGGCGGGGAACACGTACCGTAACGGCGAACATGTTTATGGTGGCTACGTAAAAGATTTCGTTAGGCGGACCACAAGGCGGGGAACATGTACCGTAACGGCGAACATGATTATGGTGGCTACGTAAAAGATTTCTTTAGGCGGACCACAAGGCGGGGAACATGTACCGTAACGGCGAACATGATTATGGTGGCTACGTAAAAGATTTCTTTTGGCGGACCACAAGGCGGGGAACATGTACCGTAACTGCGAACATGATTATGGTGGCTACGTAAAAGATTTCTTTAGGCGGACCACAAGGCGGGGAACACGTACCGTAACGGCGAACATGATTATGGTGGCTACGTAGAAGATTTCTTTAGGCGGAGCACAAGGCGGGAAACATGTACCGTAACGGCGAACATGATTATGGTGGCTACGTAAAAGATTTCTTTAGGCGGAGCACAAGGCGGGGAACACGTACCGTATCGGCGAACATGATTATGGTGGCTACGTAAAAGATTTCTTTAGGCGGAGCACAAGGCGGGGAACACGTACCGTAACGGCGAACATGATTATGGTGGCTACGTAAAAGATTTCTTTAGGCGGACCACAAGGCGGGGAACATGTACCGTAACGGCGAACATGATTATGGTGGCTACGTAAAAGATTTCTTTAGGCGGAGCACAAGGCGGGGAACACGTACCGTAACGGCGAACATGATTATGGTGGCTACGTAAAAGATTTCTTTAGGCGGACCACAAGGCGGGGAACATGTACCGTAACGGCGAACATGATTATGGTGGCTACGTAAAAGATTTCTTTAGGCGGACCACAAGGCGGGGAACATGTACCGTAACGGCGAACATGATTATGGTGGCTACGTTAAAGATTTCTTTAGCCGGACCACAAGGCGGGGAACACGTACCGTAACGGCGAACATGATTATGATGGCTACGTAAAAGATTTCTTTAGGCGGACCACAAGGCGGGGAACATGTACCGTAACGGCGAAACATGATTATGGTGGCTACGTAAAAAATTTCTTTAGGCGGACCACAAGGCGGGGAACATGTGCCGTAACGGCGAACATGATTATGGTGGCTACGTAAAAGATTTCTTTAGGCGGAGCACAAGGCGGGGAACACGTACCGTAACGGCGAACATGATTATGGTGGCTACGTAAAAGATTACTTTAGGCGGACCACAAGGCGGGGAACATGTGTCGTAACGGCGAACATGATTATGGTGGCTACGTAAAAGATTTCTTTAGGCGGACCACAAGGCGGGGAACATGTACCGTAACGGCGAACATGATTATGGTGGCTACGTAAAAGATTTCTTTAGGCGGAGCACAAGGCGGGGAACACGTACCGTAACGGCGAACATGATTATGGTGGCTACGTAAAAGATTTCTTTAGGCGGACCACAAGGCGGGGAACACGTACCGTAACGGCGAACATGATTATGGTGGCTACGTAAAAGATTTCTTTAGGCGGACCACAAGGCGGGGAACATGTACCGTAACGGCGAACATGATTATGGTGGCTACGTAAAAGATTTCTTTAGGCGGAGCACAAGGCGGGGAACACGTACCGTAACGGCGAACATGATTATGGTGGCTACGTAAAAGATTTCTTTAGGCGGACCACAAGGCGGGGAACATGTACCGTAACGGCGAACATGATTATGGTGGCTACGTAAAAGATTTCTTTAGGCGGACCACAAGGCGGGGAACATGTACCGTAACGGCGAACATGATTATGGTGGCTACGTTAAAGATTTCTTTAGCCGGACCACAAGGCGGGGAACACGTACCGTAACGGCGAACATGATTATGGTGGCTACGTAAAAGATTTCTTTAGGCGGACCACAAGGCGGGGAACATGTACCGTAACGGCGAACATGATTATGGTGGCTACGTAAAAAATTTCTTTAGGCGGACCACAAGGCGTGGAACATGTGCCGTAACGGCGAACATGATTATGGTGGCTACGTAAAAGATTTCTTTAGGCGGAGCACAAGGCGGGGAACACGTACCGCAACGGCGAACATGATTATGGTGGCTACGTAAAAGATTTCTTTAGGCGGACCACAAGGCGGGGAACATGTGCCGTAACGGCGAACATGATTATGGTGGCTACGTAAAAGATTTCTTTAGGCGGACCACAAGGCGGGGAACATGTACCGTAACGGCGAACATGATTATGGTGGCTACGTAAAAGATTTCTTTAGGCGGAGCACAAGGCGGGGAACACGTACCGTAACGGCGAACATGATTATGGTGGCTACGTAAAAGATTTCTTTAGGCGGACCACAAGGCGGGGAACACGTACCGTAACGGCGAATATGATTATGGTGGCTACGTAAAAGATTTCTTTAGGCGGACCACAAGGCGGGGAATAGGTACCGTAACGGCGAACATGATTATGGTGGCTACGTAAAAGATTTCTTTAGGCGGAGCACAAGGCGGGGAACACGTACCGTAACGGCGAACATGATTATGGTGGCTACGTAAAAGATTTCTTTAGGCGGAGCACAAGGCGGGGAACACGTACCGTAACGGCGAACATGATTATGGTGGCTACGTAAAAGATTTCTTTAGGCGGACCACAAGGCGGGGAACACGTACCGTAACGGCGAACATGATTATGGTGGCTACGTAAAAGCTTGCATTAGGCGGAACACAAGGCGGGAAACATGTACCGTAACGGGCTACAAGGATATGGGGGCTACGTAAAAGATTTCTTTAGGCGGACCACAAGGCGGGGAACATGTACCGTAACGGGGTAGAAGAGTATGGTGGCTACGTAAAAGATTTCTTTAGGCGGACCACAAGGCGGGAAACATGTACCGTAACGGGGTAGAAGAGTATGGTGGCTACGTAAAAGATTTCTTTAGGCGGACCACAAGGCGGGAAATATTTACCGTAACGGGGTAGAAGAGTATGGTGGCTACGTAAAAGATTTCTTTAGGCGGATCGCAAGGCGGGAAACATGTACCGTAACGGGGTACAAGAATATGGTGGCTACGTAAAAGATTTCTTTAGGCGGACCACAAGGCGGGGAACATGTACCGTAACGGGGTAGAAGAGTATGGTGGCTACGTAAAAGATTTCTTTAGGCGGAACACAAGGCGGGAAACATGTACCGTAACGGGTTAGAAGAGTATGGTGGCTACGTAAAAGATTTCTTTAGGCGGACCACAAGGCGGGAAACATGTACCGTAACGGGGTAGAAGAGTATGGTGGCTTCGTAAAAGATTTATTTAGGTGGAACACAAGGCGGGAAACATGTACCGTAACGGGGTACAAGAATATGGTGGCTACGTAAAAGGTTTCTTTAGGCGGACCGCAAGGCGGGAAAGATGTACCGTAACGGGGTACAAGAATATGGTGGCTACGTAAAAGATTTCTTTAGGCGGACCACAAGGCGGGGAACATGTATCGTAACGGCGAACAAGAATATGGTGGCTACGTAAAAGATTTCTTTAGGCGGACCGCAAGGCGGGAAACATGTACCGTAACGGGGTACAAGAATATGGTGGCTACGTAAAAGATTTCTTTAGGCGGACCACAAGGCGGGGAACATGTACCGTAACGGCGAACAAGAATATGGTGGCTACGTAAAAGATTTCTTTAGGCGGACCGCAAGGCGGGAAACATGTACCGTAACGGGGTACAGGAATATGGTGGCTACGTAAAAGATTTCTTTAGGCGGACCACAAGGCGGGGAACATGTACCGTAACGGCGAACATGATTATGGTGGCTACGTAAAAGATTTCTTTAGGCGGAGCACAAGGCGGGGAACACGTACCGTAACGGCGAACATGATTATGGTGGCTACGTAAAAGATTTCTTTAGGCGGACCACAAGGCGGGGAACATGTACCGTAACGGCGAACATGATTATGGTGGCTACGTAAAAAATTTCTTTAGGCGGACCACAAGGCGTGGAACATGTGCCGTAACGGCGAACATGATTATGGTGGCTACGTAAAAGATTTCTTTAGGCGGAGCACAAGGCGGGGAACACGTACCGTAACGGCGAACATGATTATGGTGGCTACGTAAAAGATTTCTTTAGGCGGACCACAAGGCGGGGAACATGTGCCGTAACGGCGAACATGATTATGGTGGCTACGTAAAAGATTTCTTTAGGCGGACCACAAGGCGGGGAACATGTACCGTAACGGCGAACATGATTATGGTGGCTACGTAAAAGATTTCTTTAGGCGGAGCACAAGGCGGGGAACACGTACCGTAACGGCGAACATGATTATGGTGGCTACGTAAAAGATTTCTTTAGGCGGACCACAAGGCGGGGAACACGTACCGTAACGGCGAACATGATTATGGTGGCTACGTAAAAGATTTCTTTAGGCGGACCACAAGGCGGGGAATAGGTACCGTAACGGCGAACATGATTATGGTGGCTACGTAAAAGATTTCTTTAGGCGGAGCACAAGGCGGGGAACACGTACCGTAACGGCGAACATGATTATGGTGGCTACGTAAAAGATTTCTTTAGGCGGAGCACAAGGCGGGGAACACGTACCGTAACGGCGAACATGATTATGGTGGCTACGTAAAAGATTTCTTTAGGCGGACCACAAGGCGGGGAACACGTACCGTAACGGCGAACATGATTATGGTGGCTACGTAAAAGCTTGCATTAGGCGGAACACAAGGCGGGAAACATGTACCGTAACGGGGTACAAGGATATGGGGGCTACGTAAAAGATTTCTTTAGGCGGACCACAAGGCGGGGAACATGTACCGTAACGGGGTAGAAGAGTATGGTGGCTACGTAAAAGATTTCTTTAGGCGGACCACAAGGCGGGAAACATGTACCGTAACGGGGTAGAAGAGTATGGTGGCTACGTAAAAGATTTCTTTAGGCGGACCACAAGGCGGGAAATATTTACCGTAACGGGGTAGAAGAGTATGGTGGCTACGTAAAAGATTTCTTTAGGCGGACCGCAAGGCGGGAAACATGTACCGTAACGGGGTACAAGAATATGGTGGCTACGTAAAAGATTTCTTTAGGCGGACCACAAGGCGGGGAACATGTACCGTAACGGGGTAGAAGAGTATGGTGGCTACGTAAAAGATTTCTTTAGGCGGACCACAAGGCGGGAAACACGTACCGTAACGGCGAACATGATTATGGTGGCTACGTAAAAGATTTCTTTAGGCGGAGCACAAGGCGGGGAACACGTACCGTAACGGCGAACATGATTATGGTGGCTACGTAAAAGATTTCTTTAGGCGGACCACAAGGCGGGGAACACGTACCGTAACGGCGAACATGATTATGGTGGCTACGTAAAAGCTTGCATTAGGCGGAACACAAGGCGGGAAACATGTACCGTAACGGGGTACAAGGATCTGGGGGCTACGTAACAGATTTCTTTAGGCGGACCACAAGGCGGGGAACATGTACCGTAACGGGGTAGAAGAGTATGGTGGCTACGTAAAAGATTTCTTTAGGCGGACCACAAGGCGGGAAACATGTACCGTAACGGGGTAGAAGAGTATGGTGGCTACGTAAAAGATTTCTTTAGGCGGACCACAAGGCGGGAAATATTTACCGTAACGGGGTAGAAGAGTATGGTGGCTACGTAAAATATTTCTTTAGGCGGACCGCAAGGCGGGAAACATGTACCGTAACGGGGTACAAGAATATGGTGGCTACGTAAAAGATTTCTTTAGGCGGACCACAAGGCGGGGAACATGTACCGTAACGGGGTAGAAGAGTATGGTGGCTACGTAAAAGATTTCTTTAGGCGGACCACAAGGCGGGAAACATGTACCGTAACGGGGTAGAAGAGTATGGTGGCTACGTAAAAGATTTCTTTAGGCGGACCACAAGGCGGGAAACATGTACCGTAACGGGGTAGAAGAGTATGGTGGCTTCGTAAAAGATTTATTTAGGTGGAACACAAGGCGGGAAACATGTACCGTAACGGGGTACAAGAATATGGTGGCTACGTAAAAGGTTTCTTTAGGCGGACCGCAAGGCGGGAAAGATGTACCGTAACGGGGTACAAGAATATGGTGGCTACGTAAAAGATTTCTTTAGGCGGACCACAAGGCGGGGAACATGTATCGTAACGGCGAACAAGAATATGGTGGCTACGTAAAAGATTTCTTTAGGCGGACCGCAAGGCGGGAAACATGTACCGTAACGGGGTACAAGAATATGGTGGCTACGTAAAAGATTTCTTTAGGCGGACCACAAGGCGGGGAACATGTACCGTAACGGCGAACAAGAATATGGTGGCTACGTAAAAGATTTCTTTAGGCGGACCGCAAGGCGGGAAACATGTACCGTAACGGGGTACAGGAATATGGTGGCTACGTAAAAGATTTCTTTAGGCGGACCACAAGGCGGGGAACATGTACCGTAACGGCGAACATGATTATGGTGGCTACGTAAAAGATTTCTTTAGGCGGAGCACAAGGCGGGGAACACGTACCGTAACGGCGAACATGATTATGGTGGCTACGTAAAAGATTTCTTTAGGCGGACCACAAGGCGGGGAACATGTGCCGTAACGGTGAACATGATTATGGTGGCTACGTAAAAGATTTCTTTAGGCGGACCACAAGGCGGGGAACATGTACCGTAACGGCGAACATGATTATTGTGGCTACGTAAAAGCTTGCATTAGGCGGAACACAAGTCGGGGAACATGTACCGTAACGGCGAACATGATTATGGTGGCTACGTAAAAGCTTGCATTATGCGGAACACAAGGCGGGAAACATGTACCGTAACGGGGTACAAGAATATGGTGGCTACGTAAAAGATTTCTTTAGGCGGACCACAAGGCGGGGAACATGTACCGTAACGGGATAGAAGAGTATGGTGGCTACGTAAAAGATTTCTTTAGGCGGACCACAAGGCGGGAAACATGTACCGTAACGGGGTAGAAGAGTATGGTGGCTACGTAAAAGATTTCTTTAGGCGGACCACAAGGCGGGAAACATGTACCGTAACGGGGTAGAAGAGTATGGTGGCTACGTAAAAGATTTCTTTAGGCGGACCACAAGGCGGGAAACATGTACCGTAACGGCGAACATGATTATGGTGGCTACGTAAAAGCTTGCATTATGCGGAACACAAGGCGGGAAACATGTACCGTAACGGCGAACATGATTATGGTGGCTACGTAAAAGCTTGCATTATGCGGAACACAAGGCGGGAAACATGTACCGTAACGGGGTACAAGAATATGGTGGCTACGTAAAAGATTTCTTTAGGCGGACCACAAGGCGGGGAACATGTACCGTAACGGGATAGAAGAGTATGGTGGCTACGTAAAAGATTTCTTTAGGCGGACCACAAGGCGGGAAACATGTACCGTAACGGGGTAGAAGAGTATGGTGGCCACGTAAAAGATTTCTTTAGGCGGACCACAAGGCGGGAAACATGTACCGTAACGGGATAGAAGAGTATGGTGGCTACGTAAAAGATTTCTTTAGGCGGACCACAAGGCGGGAAACATGTACCGTAACGGGGTAGAAGAGTATGGTGGCTACGTAAAAGATTTCTTTAGGCGGACCACAAGGCGGGAAACATGTACCGTAACGGGGTACAAGAATATGGTGGCTACGTAAAAGATTTCTTTAGGCGGACCACAAGGCGGGGAACATGTACCGTAACGGGATAGAAGAGTATGGTGGCTACGTAAAAGATTTCTTTAGGCGGACCACAAGGCGGGAAACATGTACCGTAACGGGGTAGAAGAGTATGGTGGCTACGTAAAAGATTTCTTTAGGCGGACCACAAGGCGGGAAACATGTACCGTAACGGGGTAGAAGAGTATGGTGGCTACGTAAAAGCTTGCATTAGGCGGAACACAAGGCGGGGAACATGTACCGTAACGGCGAACATGATTATGGTGGCTACGTAAAAGCTTGCATTATGCGGAACACAAGGCGGGAAACATGTACCGTAACGGGATAGAAGAGTATGGTGGCTACGTAAAAGATTTCTTTAGGCGGACCACAAGGCGGGAAACATGTACCGTAACGGGGTAGAAGAGTATGGTGGCTACGTAAAAGATTTCTTTAGGCGGACCACAAGGCGGGAAACATGTACCGTAACGGGGTAGAAGAGTATGGTGGCTACGTAAAAGATTTCTTTAGGCGGACCACAAGGCGGGAAACATGTACCGTAACGGGATAGAAGAGTATGGTGGCTACGTAAAAGATTTCTTTAGGCGGACCACAAGGCGGGAAACATGTACCGTAACGGGGTAGAAGAGTATGGTGGCTACGTAAAAGATTTCTTTAGGCGGACCACAAGGCGGGAAACATGTACCGTAACGGGGTACAAGAATATGGTGGCTACGTAAAAGATTTCTTTAGGCGGACCGCAAGGCGGGAAACATGTACCGTAACGGGGTACAAGGATATGGTGGCTACGTAAAAGATTTCTTTAGGCGGACCACAAGGCGGGGAACATGTATCGTAACGGGGTAGAAGAGTATGGTGGCTACGTAAAAGATTTCTTTAGGCGGACCACAAGGCGGGAAACATGTACCGTAACGGGGTAGAAGAGTATGGTGGCTACGTAAAAGATTTCTTTAGGCGGACCACAAGGCGGGAAACATGTACCGTAACGGGGTAGAAGAGTATGGTGGCTACGTAAAAGATTTCTTTAGGCGAACAAGAATATGGTGGCTACGTAAAAGATTTCTTTAGGCGGACCGCAAGGCGGGAAACATGTACCGTAACGGGGTACAAGAATATGGTGGCTACGTAAAAGATTTCTTTAGCGGACCAAAAGGCGGGGAACACGTACCGTAACGGGGTACAAGAATATGGTGGCTACGTAAAAGCTTTCTTTAGCGGACCACAAGGCGGGAAACATGTACCGTAACGGGGTACAAGAATATGGTGGCTACGTAAAAGATTTCTTTAGGCGGACCACAAGGCGGGGAACACGTACCGTAACGGCGAACAAGAATACGAATAGGGAATATGTGAAGCATTTGTTGAACTGGTGAACTTGCTGCCTCTTGTTACTTATTGGTTAGGTTGTGAAACTAACATTTAATTTAAATAGTTAATATGAATACAGCTTAGATTAAGTTTTTGCATGCACAATGATTCCTCCTTTCCTCCTTTCCTCCAATACCAGGAGAGGAGAGGTTGGGTTTTTAGGCCTGCAAAACTTCTGATTCCATCTCCTATCATCCTCGTTATTTCTACTTTATTAACTCTCGACCCTAAAAAGTCCTAGAGTGACCTTTGTTCTAAAAAGTTCTAAAAAACTAGAGTGACCTTTGTGGTATTGATGTTGGGGTTCTTTCTAATAATTTCATTTTAATATATTGTACCACTGTGCTCTTGATATTGTATATTGAAAGTAAAAAATTTAAGATTCATATCATGTTTAATTACTATAAAATACAATCATAAAATAACAACAAAAATTTCTGAATTTTCGTTTAGTTTTACATTAAATTTTTGTACATTTTTTAATTATCAGTGCAGGAAAACACTTTATTATTTTTAAGCGTTATATACTCTCTCTCTCACTCACTCTCCAACTCATTCTTTCTCTTTAATTTTTATAGCCAATAGGCTGAAGGCTACACAAAGTTGTTGTTAGATTAAATGAAATGGTGATGAAATAAGTTTATACAATTTTCAAAAACATGGGGGAATCACGAGATGGTTCGCCACTAACAAGTACAATGCACAAGTACAATGCACAAGTACAATGCACAAGTACAATGCACAATACTAGCAAAAAGGTGAGCGTTATTACCGTAAGCGGATTAAAGAGAATTATATTCTGGCGTGGATTTGTTGACTTCAATTTTCAATTACATGCAGAACCTGTTCCGACCTACGTAGTCTATTCCGAAGCACAGCAAACTGGTTTCAGAAATCCAACAGCCCTGGCCCCAATAGGAGATTGTTCTTCAAAGAATACAATTCAGTGCGTGTTTAGGCAATTAATGAGCTTCTAACAAGCGGCCTGTTGTCTCGCTCGGCTATATCTCAATAACGCTGAAGTAAGTCTGGAAATTTTGTCCAGCTATACTGTACCCCAAGGAACTGCCCAAGTCACAAGATTTTACAGTATCAAACAATCTTTCCATTTTAAAAACAGGCTCCCTCATTCAATTCGCAAATACTAATATCACCAAACCTTCTAGGCTTACGGTCAACATCTTGCATGAGTTATAAATGAAGGGTTCAAAGGAAAAGCGGACAATTTCAACTTTTTTAAATTCAGAATTTAATCCAATAATACAGTAAAAATGATTATTTTACAGGAAAAGTCAACCAAGTCGGTAGTATCAAAATAATCCAGTAGATGGCAGTAGCCTGCTTTGAAACAATTTTTTTCACACTGGCTTCTTGAAAGAGCCTTTCATTTAAGAACACCTCCCACACTTAGAAACAAGGCTCTACAAACAGCCCCACGCACATACAACATCTACACTCATTTCCTCACTGGGTAGATACAACCCCACACACAGATGGCTAACTCTAATCCTAAAGCCAGGTAAAATATAGAAACCATAATTAACCTGCTTCACAGTTCGTAGTACATTTCCAAGGTCGCAGTTTGGCCCGAACAGAAGTCAGTAGAGTCTCGATAATTCGAGGTAGGTGGGATCGAGACCCCCTCGAATTACCGAAAACTCGGATTACACCGAAATTTCCTGTGCATTAGAAAAAATCAGAGTTTTAATGAACTCCAATACTACAGTTAAGAATTGCACTAAATAAGTTTATAGAATGTATATAGACATTTCTTGGATGTCCTTTGAAATGTCCTTAGACTCATTTCCTTTGCACACCGTATTGATATAAACATTGCTTGTAAGCTCAATTCATAATTTCTCTTTCAAATAAACAAAATATACTGGAATTTAACGGAAGCTCAAAATATCGGGACTCGGAATTTCGAGACTCTACTGTACTAATATTGATTTGCAAACCATTTCAGTTTCGAGTCGACAGCAGAAGAAAAGATGCATGACATTCCTGCCACAGCCTCACTAACAAGGTATTTGAAATGTAGGCCTAATACCTCTCATTATCTCTTAGCCTATGGCTATCTTAGCCCCCAGGGTTAATGCCATGATCTGTCGTGGGGGTTTCCTGCCGTTTCTTTCTCCTGCTCTTAGCGCGACGCTTGCCGTACTGTTTCATTACACTATCTTCTAAATCTCCAAGGTAAGGGCTTACTAGCTTCGTACATTGGCAATCAATCCTGATTTCTTTCCGCGCGGTAAAGATACTAACCGTATGTGCATATGAGAAGAAGGCATGGTAGAGGTTGACTGTCACGAGGGCTCGGTTGGAAAAAATGTTAAAAAAATAATAATAAATCAAATTTTTATTAACATAAATAAATCAAGTCTATTCCTGGTTTGTTTTTATTATTTCAAAGTATTAGACGGGTTTAATACCATGATTTTATGGTATAAGTTAGTTCTATACTTATTTTTTTTTTTTAATATATCCTCCAAAGGTGATCCTCCTCTGGATATTCGTATTGTTGCTTTTGCATTTAAAAAAAGGACACCACGAATGTTTTTCTTAGACGTCCATTTTATTCTTCTACTGAAGATTTCGTTCAGTTATCTGTCCGTTTTAGTTTGAATCTTATGTTTCTATTGATTCGTATAGGAGGACCCTCATTTCTAAATCGAAAATGACAAACTTAAATACAAATTTCAATAGTTTCTGTGAAAATAGACGTTCTGCGGATAAAACAACAGAGATAACGAAACAGAGAGCAAAGACCAGAAGAAAATTATGCTCGCTATAAATTATAGAGAACTATAAAAGTTTTAATAATCCCATTACAATAGTCTCCCAAGATTCTCGTTTGATCTTAATTTCCCTACTTGGAAAACATCAGTACTTTTCTAAACCCCGTATTAAGGATATCATGTCCCATGTTAAGTCTTACCTTACCCCTCCTGGAAAACATCAATACTTCCTGATCCCAGTAATAAAGGATATCATGTTCCTTGTTTAGTCTTATCTTACTCCAATCGGGAAACATCAATACTTCCTAATCCCAGTAATAAAGGATATCATGTTCCTTGTTTAGCCTTATCTTACTCCAATCGGGAAACATCAATACTTTCTAATCCCAGTATTAAAGTATCTCATGTTCCTTGTTTATCCTTATCTTACTCCATTCGGGAAACATCAATACTTCCTCATCCCAGTACTAAAGGATATCATGTTCCTTGTTTAGCCTTATCTTACTCCACCCGGGAAACATCATTACTTCCTAATCCCAGTACTAAAGGATATCATGTTCCTTGTTTAGCCTTATCTTACTCCGTTCGGGAAACATCATTACTTCCTAATCCCAGTACTAAAGGATATCATGTTCCTTGTTTAGCCTTATCTTACTCCAATCGGGAAACATCAATACTTCCTAATCCCAGTACTAAAGGATATCATGTTCCTTGTTTAGCCTTATCTTACTCCAATCGGGAAACATCAATACTTCCTAATCCCAGTACTAAAGGATATCATGTTCCTTGTTTAGCCTTATCTTACTCCAATCGGGAAACATCAATACTTCCTAATCCCAGTACTAAAGTATCTCATGTTCCTTGTTTAGCCTTATCTTACTCCACCCGGGAAACATCATTACTTCCTAATCCCAGTACTAAAGGATATCATGTTCCTTGTTTAGTCTTATCTTAAATCTCCTGGGAAACATCATTATTTTATAAACAAAGTACTAAAGTATCTCATGTTCCTTGTTTAGTCTTATCTTATCCCAATGGGAAACATCAGTACTTTTTAATTCAAGTACTAAAATATATCATGTTCCTTGTTTAGTCTTATCTTACCCACCCCGGGAAACAAAATACTTCCTAATCCCAGTATTAAAGTATCTCATGTTCCTTGTTTAGTCTTATCTTACCCCTCCCGGGAAACATCAATAGGCCTACTTCCTAATCCCAGTACTAATGGATATCATGTTCCTTGTTTAGCCTTACCTTACTCCAACCGGCAAACATCATTACTTCCTAATCCCAGTACTAAAGGATATCATGTTCCTTGTTTAGCCTTATCTTACTCCAATCGGGAAACATCAATACTTCCTAATCCCAGTACTAAAGGATATCATGTTCCTTGTTTAGCCTTATCTTACTCCACCCGGGAAACATCATTACTTCCTAATCCCAGTACTAAAGTATCTCATCTTCCTTGTTTAGTCTTATCTCACCCCTCCTGGGAAACAAAATACTTTCTAATCCCAGTACTAAAGTATCTCATGTTCCTTGTTTATCCTTATCTTACTCCACCTGGGAAACATCATTACTTCCTAATCCCAGTACTAAAGTATCTCATGTTCCTTGTTTAGTCTTATCTTACTCCACCCGGGAAACATCATTACTTCCTAATCCCAGTACTAAAGTATCTCATGTTCCTTGTTTAGTCTTATCTTACTCCACCCGGGAAACATCATTACTTCCTAATCCCAGTACTAAAGTATCCCATGTTCCTTGTTTAGTCTTATCTTACTCCACCCGGGAAACATCATTACTTCCTAATCCCAGTACTAAAGTATCTCATGTTCCTTGTTTAGTCTTATCTTACTCCACCCGGGAAACATCATTACTTCCTAATCCCAGTACTAAAGTATTTCATCTTCCTTGTCTAGTCTTATCTCACCCCTCCTGGGAAACAAAATACTTTCTAAGCCCAGTACTAAAGTATCTCATGTTCCTTGTTTAGTCTTATCTTACTCCACCCGGGAAACATCATTACTTCCTAATCCCAGTACTAAAGTATCTCATCTTCCTTGTCTGGTCTTATCTTACTCCACTCGGGAAACATCATTACTTCCTAATCCCAGTACTGAAGTATTTCATCTTCCTTGTCTAGTCTTATCTCACCCCTCCTGGGAAACAAAATACTTTCTAATCCCAGTACTAAAGTATCTCATGTTCCTTGTTTAGTCTTATCTTACTCCACCCGGGAAACATCATTACTTCCTAATCCCAGTACTAAAGTATTTCATCTTCCTTGTCTAGTCTTATCTCACCCCTCCGGGGAAACAAAATACTTTCTAATTCCAGTACTAAAGTATCTCATGTTCCTTGTTTAGTCTTATCTTACTCCACCCGGGAAACATCATTACTTCCTAATCCCAGTACTAAAGTATCTCATGTTCCTTGTTTAGTCTTATCTTACTCCACCCGGGAAACATCATTACTTCCTAATCCCAGTACTAAAGTATCTCATGTTCCTTGTTTAGTCTTATCTCACCCCTCCTGGGAAACAAAATACTTTCTAATCCCAGTACTAAAGTATCTCATGTTCCTTGTTTATCCTTATCTTACTCCACCTGGGAAACATCATTACTTCCTAATCCCAGTACTAAAGTATCTCATGTTCCTTGTTTAGTCTTATCTTACTCCACCCGGGAAACATCATTACTTCCTAATCCCAGTACTAAAGTATCTCATGTTCCTTGTTTAGTCTTATCTTACTCCACCCGGGAAACATCATTACTTCCTAATCCCAGTACTAAAGTATCCCATGTTCCTTGTTTAGTCTTATCTTACTCCACCCGGGAAACATCATTACTTCCTAATCCCAGTACTAAAGTATCTCATGTTCCTTGTTTAGTCTTATCTTACTCCACCCGGGAAACATCATTACTTCCTAATCCCAGTACTAAAGTATTTCATCTTCCTTGTCTAGTCTTATCTCACCCCTCCTGGGAAACAAAATACTTTCTAAGCCCAGTACTAAAGTATCTCATGTTCCTTGTTTAGTCTTATCTTACTCCACCCGGGAAACATCATTACTTCCTAATCCCAGTACTAAAGTATCTCATCTTCCTTGTCTGGTCTTATCTTACTCCACTCGGGAAACATCATTACTTCCTAATCCCAGTACTGAAGTATTTCATCTTCCTTGTCTAGTCTTATCTCACCCCTCCTGGGAAACAAAATACTTTCTAATCCCAGTACTAAAGTATCTCATGTTCCTTGTTTAGTCTTATCTTACTCCACCCGGGAAACATCATTACTTCCTAATCCCAGTACTAAAGTATTTCATCTTCCTTGTCTAGTCTTATCTCACCCCTCCGGGGAAACAAAATACTTTCTAATTCCAGTACTAAAGTATCTCATGTTCCTTGTTTAGTCTTATCTTACTCCACCCGGGAAACATCATTACTTCCTAATCCCAGTACTAAAGTATCTCATGTTCCTTGTTTAGTCTTATCTTACTCCACCCGGGAAACATCATTACTTCCTAATCCCAGTACTAAAGTATCTCATGTTCCTTGTTTAGTCTTATCTTACTCCACCCGGGAAACATCATTACTTCCTAATCCCAGTACTAAAGTATTTCATCTTCCTTGTCTAGTCTTATCTCACCCCTCCTGGGAAACAAAATACTTTCTAATCCCAGTACTAAAGTATCTCATGTTCCTTGTTTATCCTTATCTTACTCCATTCGGGAAACATCATTACTTCCTAATCCCAGTACTAAAGTATCTCATGTTCCTTGTTTATCCTTATCTTACTCCACCCGGGAAACATCATTACTTCCTAATCCCAGTACTAAAGTATCTCATCTTCCTTGTTTAGTCTTATCTCACCCCTCCTGGGAAACAAAATACTTTCTAATCCCAGTACTAAAGTATCTCATCTTCCTTGTTTAGTCTTATCTCACCCCTCCTGGGAAACAAAATACTTTCTAATCCCAGTACTAAAGTATCTCATCTTCCTTGTCTAGTCTTATCTTACCCCTCCTGGGAAACATCATTACTTCCTAATCCCAGTACTAAAGTATCTCATCTTCCTTGTTTAGTCTTATCTCACCCCTCCTGGGAAACAAAATACTTTCTAATCCCAGTACTAAAGTATCTCATCTTCCTTGTTTAGTCTTATCTCACCCCTCCTGGGAAACAAAATACTTTCTAATCCCAGTACTTAAGTATCTCATCTTCCTTGTTTAGTCTTATCTCACCCCTCCTGGGAAACAAAATACTTTCTAATCCCAGTACTAAAGTATCTCATCTTCCTTGTCTAGTCTTATCTCACCCCTCCTGGGAAACAAAATACTTTCTATTCCCAGTACTAAAGTATCTCATCTTCCTTGTCTAGTCTTATCTCACCCCTCCTGGGAAACAAAATACTTTCTATTCCCAGTACTAAAGTATCTCATCTTCCTTGTTTAGTCTTATCTCACCCCTCCTGGGAAACAAAATACTTTCTAATCCCAGTACTAAAGTATCTCATCTTCCTTGTTTAGTCTTATCTCACCCCTCCTGGGAAACAAAATACTTTCTAATCCCAGTACTAAAGTATCTCATATTCCTTGTTTAGTCTTATCTCACCCCTCCTGGGAAACAAAATACTTTCTAATCCCAGTACTAAAGTATCTCATCTTCCTTGTTTAGTCTTATCTCACCCCTCCTGGGAAACAAAATACTTTCTAATCCCAGTACTAAAGTATCTCATGTTCTTTGTTTATCCTTATCTTACTCCACCCGGGAAACATCATTACTTCCTAATCCCAGTACTAAAGTATCCCATCTTCCTTGTCTAGTCTTATCTTACCCCTCCTGGGAAACAAAATACTTTCTAATCCCAGTACTAAAGTATCTCATGTTCTTTGTTTAGCCTTATCTTACTCCACCCGGGAAACATCATTACTTCCTAATCCCAGTACTAAAGTATCCCATCTTCCTTGTCTAGTCTTATCTTACCCCTCCTGGGAAACAAAATACTTTCTAATCCCAGTACTAAAGTATCTCATGTTCCTTGTTTAGCCTTATCTTACTCCACCCGGGAAACATCATTACTTCCTAATCCCAGTACTAAAGTATCCCATCTTCCTTGTCTAGTCTTATCTTACCCCTCCTGGGAAACAAAATACTTTCTAATCCCAGTACTAAAGTATCTCATGTTCTTTGTTTATCCTTATCTTACTCCACCCGGGAAACATTATTACTTCCTAATCCCAGTATTAAAGTATCCCATCTTCCTTGTTTAGTCTTATCTCACCCCTCCTGGGAAACATCATTATTTTATAATCTCAGTAATAAAATATTTCTTGTTCCTTGTTTAGTCTTATCTTCCCCACCAGGAAAACATAAGTACTTCCTAATCCCAGGACTAGAGTATCTCATGTTCCTTGTTTAGTCTTATATTACCCCTCCTGGGAAATATCATTACTTCCTAATCCCAGTATTAAAATATCTCATATTCCTTGTTTAGTCTTATCTTACCCCTCCTGGGAAATATCAATACTTCCTAATCCCAGGACTAAAGTATCTCATGCTCCTTGTTTAGTCTTATCTTATCCCCCTGGAAAAAACCAGTACTTTTTAATTCAAGTACAAAAGTATATCATGTTCTTTGTTAGGTCTTACCTTACCCCTCCTGGGAAACAT
>JBAIZL010000040.1:1678589-1693589 GCA_036971475.1 Prosapia bicincta
TTCAAGGTTAGTTATATTGCAACTACAATAAGTATAAGGCATTTTTTACAATAAAAACATTAAATAAATACATGAGTACACACACACACACACACACACACACACACACACACACACACACACACACACACACATACACACACACACACACACACACACACACACACACACACACACACACACACACACACACACACACACACACACACACACACACACACACACACACACACACACACACACACACACACACACACACACACATTGGGGGACGTGTGTTATGTTTACCCATTTTTTCTTTTAAAACTCTTATTAACGTGCTTCTCTACTTTTGTATTATCTATTTTCATCTTTTTGTGAATTTCATCTATAACACTGAATCCATTGAACTTTGCCACACTATAAATGTAATTCAGCTCATGATGATGACCTTGTCATTGAAACGCGTATGAGTAATTAAATGATTAATTTGTGAGTTTTGTGTAGGTTTTTATTTCTTTTTAACATAACATCACAAGCTAAGCTCAAAGAATATTTGTATGGATACGTTATAGGTGTATTTTATTATAGTAATGCTGTATAAAATTACAACCGAATCTATACACAACAATGAGACGTTTAACAAAAGAAAAAAAACCCCAAAACCTCGTTAGCAGCTCGAAATATTTACCCTTAGATTTCTATAATTTACCAAAAAAAGACGTTGTCTGTGTTTGTTGTAAGGTATTTCCTAATAGTGGAAATAATTTTACAAACATTGCACAATACATACTCAAAATTTGTTAGGGTTTAAATAAAAAAACATTACAGGTAATGAAACATAAGTTTTTGAGTACCTACTTTATAGACAATCAAATAATGTAAAACTGTAATTTAAATGCAATAAAGTCGCAATAAAGTTTTGATGTTTTGAAACTAGTTCTCAGCAAAGTTTATACTGCAGTGTGCTGTACACCGTCATATTCACAAGTTCTGTAATGAATGAATGCAATAGATATTTCATTTTGTTACACTTTTGTAACAGTTAAAGTACACATTTAACCTCTTCAAAGGCAAATTACATACTGAAAGGGCGGAAAAAATACGGACAAACATTTTGAGCAACGTCACTAACAAATACTCAAGTGCCCATTGTTAAATTGCTATTCAGGCTCTTCACGGAACGTAATTGTAGTATCTCTGCATGCGATGACTCAATTATTAAATTGGTATAACTTCCTGAAAATTTAGCTAAATGTAACACAAGTTGAAAAAAAATCCAGATACAGCTTAAAGCTGCTTAAAATTACTGAGTTTTAGAAGTTTTTAGTTTATTGTTAATAACATTTCCACTATGGTAGAACTTTTAAAGTACATAGCTTTCCTTAACTTTATAATATTAGTTGCTTCTATAAAAGCTAAATCTTGTCAAGACTCTGTATAGTTCTCAAAGTGCCAGAATCTGAATGATTGTACAATAATAAAAAAAATTATTATCTTGAAGAAGGCGAATAACATAACCTATTGTTGTTTATACATCTGTGTTGTTATTATGCTTTTCTATTTATTTGTTGTACAAATACAAATTAGCTTGTATAAAGTAAAAATAAGGACGATTCGTTGTTTCTAAAAACATTTAACTTTAGTATATTAAAGATTTCTTGCCCGAACCCTCTACTTAAATTTAACACTTTCAATTTCATTTTGATAAATTTAAGTAGTTGTCCAGTCAAAGTGAATGACGGAGTTAGTGAGGATACGTTTATAGAAATAATCCGAAACATTACGGTTTTGTATATAAAATCAGGTATTCAAGAAATTCGCTAAATATCATCACTAAATTTTTAAATTTAGGTATTGTATGAGATGAGGCTTATCACAGCGATATCTAACAATAAAATGATTTATTATAAAATATAAATGTAAAACTATAAAAGTAAACTATAGTAATTATTTGTAATTGTTACCATTTCAAGTTGTTTTTCAATTTTTACTATTGGTTCACACTTTCCCTATACATACACAGACATACAGACACACACACACACACACACACACACACACACGCACACACACACACACACACACACACACACACACACATACACACACACACACACACACACACACACACACACACACACACACACACACACACACACACACGCACGCACACACACACACACACACACACACACACGAACACACACACACACACACACACACACACACACACACACACACACACACACACACACACACACACACACACACACACACACACACACACACACACATATATATATATATATATATATATATATATATATATCCTATTATTTTGTCTTTACTAACCGAATCAATTTCAAATAAATTATTTTAAACCTAACGTGGATAACATTTGATGTTAATACGATTTTTTAAAATATAAGTTTAATTAATTCGCGTTTTATTTTATCACTTAATACTGTAACTCTGTCATGTGTATATAACTATTTATATAAATTGTTTTTATTTATTCAAAGTAACTGAAATAAATTGCTACACTGTTGGTATAAGTAGGGATTTAATTTACTTACTACTTTTTTATGACTTGTTTTCATTCTGAATATAAATTAACAGAGTGAAAACACTTAATAACATTCAAATAACATGAAACATTCAATTAACTTTGCCAATAACATTCTTGAACCTAATAATAAATGTAAACATTTTAATATAAAATAGTTAAAAAAATGAAAAAGATATTTATATTTAAAATTTTCGATTCTATATAATTATTTAGAGCACAATTGGAATAAATAATTACATTTATAGATAAACTATATATACTGTACTAGTAGTTAGAAAGTGGAATAAATGTATCTGTAAACATGCAAAATGGGCAAGATTTGTTGGCATACATGTTGTTACTGTCTAACGGGGGTTGAACAAATTATAAAGAAACTTTACACTGAGTAAGTCAATTTTTACTGACTTTAAAAAAATTGTATTATAGTTCCTTTTTATTTTATAATTACAATTATTATAAATAAGTATACACATATGTCAGAATAACAATATTAAGGGGCAAAATAGGAAGCAATTTTCCTTGCAATTTTTCATTTCGTCTCTATGTATGGTGTTACACTATTATTTTTGTTTGTTACTATTTATACTCTTTTTTCTCGTTGCTTGTATTGTGTTGTAGTTTCTTTTCGCTTTCCTTTCGCATTGTCCGTTCGTGACGCAAGGTTCGACACCGTTAATCCAGTTTGTTTATTTTATTCTTTTCAATTATTTTTAATCCTAAAGCATTATTTATGGTATTGTATAGTAACCATAGGAACAATTTAAGGTTGTACAATGGACGTTTCGACAGCAACCAGATGGTGGCTAAAAACAGCCACCAGAGCTGTAAGAAAAACAGCTCATATACATCTTTGAGAAGTACATTTCTAGCTGTAGGAAGGATGGCTCAGTGCCATAGCCCCAGACTTGAAACGGGACGATACACAGTTCGAATTAAACCTAAACTAACCTTGTCAATTCAATTATTGAACCAATATTTAGGAGAAACAATATTAACATCAATTGTCATCCACTATGGGTTTTAAAGAAATGTATTTGAACTTGATTGGTTAAATAAAAACGTATTTTATTAACGACTGAAAATTTGCAAGATATATATATATATATATATATATATATATATATATATATATATATATATATATATATATACTTTAAAACAACACAGGTTATTCAAATACAAGAATATTTATTTTATATCCAAAGCTTTTCGTTGGCAAACAGTACCAACATTGCCAACGAAAAGCTTTGGATATAAAATAATAAATATTCTTGTATTTGAATAACCTGTGTTGTTTTAAATTATTAAACAAGAAGACGTATTTTATATTTATATATATATATATATAAAGAACAAAAGTCAAAATAAATTATAATTGAATTTACAATTCAAAGCTTTTCGTTGGCTAACAGTACCAACATCATCAGGAATATTAAACAATTAAAATTCATATTGCAATACATATTGCGATATATATATATATATATATATATATATATATATATATATATATATATATATACGCGCGTGTGTGTGTGTTTGGTTGTGTGTATGTGTGTGTGGTTCCGTTGTCAGTGTTTCGTGTAAATATTACAAGAGTTAATGTGTAGCATCGTTGATGTCCCTATTTAGATACGATTCGTGGATATAATGGTTTCAGCAGTGTTTGTTGAGGGTATTCATTAAAATAGATGCATGTAAGAACTTTATTAACCGTTTGCAAACCCCCGCCGTGTCAAAAGATCCAAAACCACAATAAAATAAAATGTTCAAAATCCATTTAATACTATTATTTTATACGAATGTGGCAATTGAAGATATAATACGACAGAGGATCTGGTCCGTTTTCTCGACATTATAAGGATGGCAAAATAAAGAGGGTTGTTTATTCATTGCAAAGGCTGTCTATATTTAATGTCAGTTGAAACGTATGAGTTAATGTTTTGAATTATATTATATGTTTTTATTCTATTTGAACACATTTTTACAATTTTACTATGATGGCCTATGTATTGAAATTAATTTAACAGATGCATTCGAGGAGTTTCATCTTAATTTTATTTGTTACTGTTTTTGTAGTCCTATTAACCTAAAATAATCTATAAAATATAAAGAATTATTGAATTCTTCTTTAATTCCAAAACAAATTGACTTTTTTGTCACATATTGTGTATTATTTTGAAAAGCTTTATTTGTGGACATTTATGTAGAAAATCTACTTCAAAACAAATTTAGTCTTTCATTATCTTATTATCAATAGATTATATGAAATATTGCCTTGCCTATAAACGATAAGAAAATGAAGTAAACGATTTACAAATATTGTTCACGTGTTTTATTTTTACATGAATTCAATGTATGAGTTGATCACCAAGGAAATAATTTAACCCGAAAAATCATTGAAAATTGTTTTTATTTGTTTGTAATTATTAAAGTTCACAAAATTGTATCAATAAGATTAAATTTGATTTTAATGAAATGAGAAAAAGACGAAATATTTCAAAAAGATAGGACATTTTTATAAATTTGCTAATACTTTTATTTTTAAGATTAAAAAAGGATTTTTCTTCATAAAGGTAATTAAGTAAAGTAAGGATAAATACATAAGTTTATCTCTGATGAAAGAAAAAGATCTATAATAATAGGAATAACAATGAGAGAAAACACATGGTATGAATCTGTGCTTGAAACAAGTGTAATGGGTTAGGCGGTTTATACTAATCTGTGCTTAAAATTAATTGTTTCTATGAAGAATGTTTTTAATAGTTATTTCACACTAAATGTGTCGACTACTTATGTAGTTAATAATCTATGGTTAGACAATTAAAATCATATTTCAATTATTCTTGAAAACATAGTAATATATACGTAAATGAAGAAACCGACAAAATCAAGAATAATGTTTTCCAGCAAAATGAAGGCTATTTCTGATGTTGTAATTTTCGATAAAGTTTTGCAAAAGTCATTTCCCTTGGCCTCGCTCCGGAGAGAAGGTCTAATTATAAGACTTCCAGGGACAAACAGAGTGAAGGAAATTATACGGGAGTGGAGACAAAGTTAATTATTTCAAATCTAGAGCGCGAAATTTACTCTGTAACAGGCATTTAACAGTTAGTTAAAACATTCATCAAAACTTTATTTGTCTGCACGAACGGATTTAAAAACAAAAGAAGAATAACCAAACGTTAAGAAATAACTCAGCTCTTTAAAAGCCTGCTTTATAACCAATTATAGGTAAACTATATTTAAAGAAATTATATTTAGAAATCTTAATTATCTCCAGTTGAAGTTTTAGATAAATCTATTAGTTATGGTAATTAGAGCTTAGCAAGTGAAAACAATTCATAACTGTAAAAATTGAAACAATTGACTCTAAATCTACACATTATTTTATTAAAACAAAGACTTGTTTCAGAGACTACGTACCCTTCATCAGTGATTGGATACTACTAGTACTAGCTTGCTTGAATAGTAGCTAAGCACTGATGAAGACGACATGGTCGTCGAAACTTGTCTTTGTTTTAATAAACTAGTGAGTAGTGAAACTTGGTGTTTTAATTTTGACCGTTGTAAATCTATAAATCTTTAAAATAGCAACAGAGAGTGAATGGTTTTTTTTATGTTTTTGGTACAATATTAAATAATTATGCTTATATTTCCGTTTGTTATATTTGATTTTCAATTATGCTTTCATGCATTCCCCTAGGATTCTACTAATACTCAATTCATGCACACGTTGTTAATTAACGTTTCCCAATTAAAACGTTAATTTTCCTACGTAAATTTAGACATATTTTAGTGACTGAATTAAATGTATTAATCTATCGCAATAAAAACCAATAAAACGCCAATTTACGTTTGTCAGGTTATAGACTTACAATTTACCTTTTTAATGCATTAGCTATGAATGCAATACAGTTACGTTTACTCAAAGTTTAACATTATTAAAAATATATTATTAATATTTTAAAAAAAATATTAGAGGAAACTCATTTATAAGAATACCCGATAAAACATACTCTCAAGTCAATAATTTAATTTTCATGATCTTTGGTCACGTGACTTTAAAACCAATACAAATGTCTGAATACAACTTTCATAGGAATTACAATAACCTTTCATTCAATATAATCAATAAATAAATTTAATTAAAAATAGTATCACCGCATTAAAAGTTAGGCAATGCTAGGTTTGTTTTTGATAACACATAGATAATTATCGAATGTAGTTTAATTTTACTTGCTTGTTAAAGTTAATCTGCAAACTAGAATTTCCAACTTCATTGTTCCACTGTGTTTAAAACTTATTACATTAAAAAAAGTAGTGCCTTCATCCATTACATACAATTTTTTAATTTTGTTTTTTTTAGTTTTAAATGAAACACAGCAACGTAAATTGTATTTTAACGCAAATATATTATGACACAAACATGTAATCCTGAATTATTTGGCTAAATATAAATTGGTTTGAGAATATCCTGAACGTTAAAAAGTTATAAACTCTGATTACCAAATTTATACTATCATAAAGTCAAAGACACAGTATTATATTAAAATAATTGAAAATTTCAATGTGAATAGGTGACGCAATTAGGAGGTATATGTTATAAATAATCCCCTTGCATAAAATTAGTGAAAAATAGTTTCTTAGCAGCCTTTGATTTCAAAAAGGAAGATAAAAATATGATAATGTTAACGTGTGAAATATATTAACTATATTTAACAAATTATGCTTTTTGAAAAGAAAAGCATATTTTATTAATGTTTGCAGTATTTACGTTTTTAGCTATAGATAAAATAAATAATGTTTATTCTTTCATATTTACTGTATTATTTATTATTAAAATGTATAAATACCTTTTCCCCAATGCATTACTAATACATTAATAGTTGAACCCAACAACCACTATAATGTAGTGTAAACAAGTTCAATTAGTAACAGAAATGCAAATATTTAACCAGCTCAGAGTCGTCTGTCCTGATTGCAGTAAAATATAAGGTATCAGTTGCAAGGCAAACAACTTAAAGCAGGCTTCACTAACCAGTTTATTTTCATTTTATTTTAATTAGCTTCATCAGTGAAATAAAACTAATTTAATGAAACCATGTACTAAAATATCCCAAAATAGTTTTCCCCAAAACAATTTTTTTCAAATACAGCTTCCTTTAATCATAAGACATTACATTTGTCAAATATATCACATAAAGTTAGCTATAAAACAGGCATTGCCTCTTAGCTTGTTGTAAGGTCACAGATATATCACATAGCGTTAGCTATAAAACAAGCATTACCCCTTAGCTTATTTTAATACCAAAGATATATCACTTAACGTTAGCTATTAAACAGGCATTGGCTCTTAGATTATTGTAAGGCCACAGATATATCACTTAACGTTAGCTATGAAACAGGCATTGCCTCTTAGCTTGTTGCAATGCCACAGATATATCACTTAACGTTATCTATAAAACAGGCATTGTCTCTTAGCTTGTTTGCAATGCCACAGATATATCACTTAACGTTATCTATAAAACAGGCATTACCCCTTAACTTACTGTAAGGTCACAGATATATCACATAACGTTAGCTATTAAACAGGCATTGCCTCTTAGCTTGTTGTAATGCCACAGATATATCACTAAACGTTATCTATAAAACAGACATTGCCCCTTAACTTACTGTAAGGTCACAGATATATCACATAACGTTAGCTATTAAACAGGCATTGCCTCTTAGCTTGTTGTAATGCCACAGATATATCACTTAACGTTATCTATAAAACAGGCATTGCCCCTTAACTTACTGTAAGGTCACAGATATATCACATAACGTTAGCTATAAAACAGGCATTGCCTATTAGCTTGTTGTAAGGCCACAGATATATCACATAACGTTAGCTATAAAACAGGCATTGCCTCTTAGCTAGTTGCAATGCCACAGATATATCACTTAACGTTATCTATAAAACAGACATTGCCCCTTAACTTACTGTAAGGTCACAGATATATCACATAACGTTAGCTATTAAACAGTCATTGCCTCTTAGCTTGTTGTAATGCCACAGATATATCACAAAACGTTAGCTATAAAACAAGCATAACCCCTTAGCTTATTTAAAGGCCAAAGGTATATCACTTAACGTTAGCTATAAAACAGGCATTGCCTCTTAGATTATTGTAAGGCCACAGATATATCACTTAACGTTAGCTATGAAACAGGCATTGCCCCTTAGCTTATTGTAAGGCCACATATATATCACTTAACGTTAGCTATAAAACAGGCATTGCCTCTTAGCTTGTTGCAATGCCACAGATATATCACTTACTGTTATCTATAAAACAGGCATTGCCCCTTAACTTACTGTAAGGTCACAGATATATCACATAACGTTAGCTATAAAACAGGCATTGCCTATTAGCTTGTTGTAAGGCCAAAGATATATCACATAACGTTAGCTATAAAACAAGCATAACCCCTTAGCTTATTTAAAGGCCAAAGGTATATCACTTAACGTTAGCTATAAAACAGGCATTGCCTCTTAGATTATTGTAAGGCCACAGATATATCACTTAACGTTAGCTATGAAACAGGCATTGCCCCTTAGCTTATTGTAAGGCCACAGATATATCACTTAACGTTAGCTATAAAACAGGCATTGCTTCTTAGCTTGTTGAAATGCCACAGATATATCACTTAACGTTATCTATAAAACAGGCATTGCCCCTTAACTTACTGTAAAGTCACAGATATATCACATAACGTTAGCTATAAAACAGGCATTGCCTCTTAGCTTGTTGTAATTCCACAGATATATCACAAAACGTTAGCTATAAAACAGGCATTGCTCCTTAACTTATTGTAAGGCCACAGATATATCACTTAACGTTAGCTATAAAACAGGCATTGTCTCTTAGCTTGTTGCAATGCCACAGATATATCACTTAACGTTATCTATAAAAAAGGCATTGCCCCTTAACTTACTGTAAGGTCACAGATATATCACATAACGTTAGCTATAAAACAGGCATTGCCTCTTAGCTTGTTGTAATGCCACAGATATATCACAAAACGTTAGCTATAAAACAGGCATTGCCCCTTAACTTATTGTAAGGCCACAGATATATCACTTAACGTTAGCTATAAAACAGGCATTGCCTCTTAGCTTGTTGCAATGCCACAGATATATCACTTAACGTTATCTATAAAACAGGCATTGTCTCTTAGCTTGTTTGCAATGCCACAGATATATCACTTAACGTTATCTATAAAACAGGCATTACCCCTTAACGTACTGTAAGGTCACAGATATATCACATAACGTTAGCTATAAAACAGGCATTGCCTCTTAGCTTGTTGTAATGCCACAGATATATCACAAAACGTTAGCTATAAAACAGGCATTGCCCCTTAACGTATTGTAAGGCCACAGATATATCACTTAGTGTTAGCTATAAAACAGGCATTGCCCCTTAGCTTATTGTAAGGCCACAGATGTCACTTAACGTTAGCTATAATATAGGCATTGCCTCTTAGTTTGTTGTATGGCCACAGATATATCACATAACGTTAGCTATAAAACAGGCATTGCCTCTTAGCTTGTTGTAAGGCCACAGATATATCACTTAACGCTAGCTATAAAACAGGCATTGCCCCTTAGCTTATTGTAAGGACACTGATATATCACATAACGTTAGCTATAAAACAGGCATTGCCCCTTAGCTCATTGTAAGGCCACAGATATATCACATAACGTTAGCTATAAAAAAGGCATTGCCCCTTTGTTGTAAGGCCACAGATATATCACATAACGTTAGCTATAAAACAGGCATTGCTTTTTAGCTTATTGTAAGGCGACAGATATATCACTTAGCGTTAGCTATAAAACAGGCATTGCCCCTTAACTTATTGTAAGGCCACAGATGTCACTTAACGTTAGCTATAATATAGGCATTGCCTCTTAGTTTGTTGTATGGCCACAGATATATCACATAACGTTAGCTATAAAACAGGCATTGCCCCTTAGCTTATTGTAAGGCCACAGATATATCACTTAGCGTTAGCTATAAAACAGGCATTGCCCCTTAGCTTATTGTAAGGCCACAGATGTCACTTAACGTTAGCTATAATATAGGCATTGCCTCTTAGTTTGTTGTATGGCCACAGATATATCACATAACGTTAGCTATAAAACAGGCATTGCCTCTTAGCTTGTTGTAAGGCCACAGATATATCACATAACGTTAGCTATAAAACAGGCATTGCCCCTTTGTTGTAAGGCCACAGATATATCACATAACGTTAGCTATAAAACAGGCATAGCCCCTTAGATTATTGTAGGGCCACAGATATATCACATAACGTTAGCTATAAAACCGGCATTGCCTCTTAGCTTGTTTAATCCCACAGGTCATCCAAGGGATGCCCCTCCTAGGGAGGCCACCATTAGTATCGTCGACATGTTTATAATTTTTTGAAAGTATGTTGCCCTATTTAGAAGTAGTTGAAAAATATCCGAGCCATCTCTGAAGCTTATTATCATGCTCGTAAATGCACCCTTCAACTGTCATTGAATGTTAAATGACGCACCCAATATTTCCTTCTTTTTCTGTGTAAATACTTCCGTGTCAAATAATAAAAATTAAAAAAATTAAAAAATTACCCTTGAGACCACTTTTATTCAGGACCAAACAGTAATCAAGCAATGGCCATGTCGTGTGTCTGGATCTCCCTTCACGCAGTTGCGATTGAATTTTGCCTCAGCCGTTGCTGGTATTGCATCACGGATCTTATAGTAGACCTACAACAATAGCATACGTAAGCAGCAATAATAGATCTATGGTCTAGATGCAAGATGATCTACGAAGAAATGCTGATACCTTGGGAGATTAATATATATTGTAAAATAATCAAAAGAATACCAACGCAGCATTTTACAACCACACAAAAGAGACACAACGCAAATACACAATTGCCATAACCTAGAATCTTACAAATCAACAAAAAAGGACTACATCTCAACATACTAGAACAATATGAAATTTACAGAAATACAAAAACACAAAGTACAAACATATTAAACTAACAAACGCAATACTGAACACACATATTTTTTGAAAACCTGCCTCTAAAACCGTCACCACTTGACCCGACATCTCCAAGCAGAAGACACCGATGAAGATCGCCACATAGTGATGGAAAACGTTCTGTCTCCGTAAGTTTGTAAAAAATTTACAAAATTTAAAGTTCGGATACTCATAAACTATTGTTAAAGGGATTAATTAATTTTTTATTTTTATTTACATATCCTCATTTATTAAACACAAATTATTTTTGTGATAATCTATCCACTCTCGTCATATAAATATTACCAGAACTTTACAAGTTTAGTAACTCAATTTTAATAAATTGATTGTATTTGAAGATAAGCCTTTTCCAGAAATACTTTTAGTTGAATAAAAAAATTGGTTTTAGTAAATAACACATCAGGACTCAGGAAAGTGATTTTATATTTTAATGATAAGAGTTTTGTTCTGTGAGGATTGCACAATGTTTTTATCAGTTCAGGCTAATATATATTAAGGTAGAAATTTAATTTTATATCAAGGAAGGAAAAGGAAAATAATTGAAACATAAATAATGCATTTATTTTAAAGTAACAGCTAAATATGCTGTTATTCGTAAAAATATTCAAAAAATATGAATTAAGGTAAAAGTCGTAACTATTCAAAATTTATACATTAAATTTGGTTTTAACTAATTATATAAGATTTAGGCCTACATATTCTTTTTTTCTTTTATGTATTTTGGGTCCTGAGTCCGAAAATCATAATACTAAAGCTGTATCACCCACCAGTTTTTGACAATTTAATATTTAAAATGAAATAAAATACAATTTTGTCGGTTTTTATTTTGTTTTATTACACTTAAACAGGCAGGGAAATCTAGGTTACTGTTACTAAGTTGGTAACACTGGTAAATGGAATATACAACACTACTTTATCTTGCTACACATGTGGTAATTTTGTTATTAAAAAATATAAAAGAACATAACTGACTTCGTAAAAAAAAGTTTAATTTGCATATTATGGTATTAAATCGGGGATCAAGACAAAAGTTGCGGTCCTCAAGGTTTATTTTGTTTGTGTTGAGGAATTAAGGAAGTAGTATAGAAAGAAGAATAGTAGTAAGAAGTAGTAGTATGAGAAGAGAAAGATTAGTAAAGTTATATTTTATGGATTTATCTCTTGATATCCAGTGAAGTAATGAAGTTTTCACCTGCTTATTAAATATCTTGATTATGGTAAATAAGCTAAATCCGATTTTCAGTGTATGCTTGTTATTTTTTCATTCCTTAAAGAAAAAATTAAAAATTGGCACTTCAAAATTTAAAAAAATTAAAAATAGCGTAATATTGTCTCCTCTCCGAATCATACGGATTGGGATGTAACTATAATGGGACCACCGGGAGGGTTTTCCCTTTCATTTATAAGAAAATCACTTTGATCGGTTAAATATACTTGCAAAGTTGTCGTGGATGAAAAAGAAATAACACATACGCATCAAATACAGAACCTCCTACGTTTTTAATGTCTGGTAAAAAGCTGAATGACTTACACTCCAACATCCTAGACAACCTCAACGCCAATTCCCTTCTTGATATGCGCAAACAGATATATTTCCTACAATTTTCAGTAAGACGCGATGTTTTGTATATTTCAAGACCTTTTCACGATTATTTATTGCTTCCTCGGGACTGTATCTAGTTTTCAATGGTGTATATATTATTAATATAACGAATGGATATTTCTTATTGAAACAAATCACATTGACTTACATACAAATATACTCGCATGGTATCTCTATATACTAGTATTCCTACATATGAAGTGTACAGAACTCTCTTTACGTTGCACTTTATAGAGTAACAGACTTTGGATATGTTCGAACTTAAATAAATACATGTTCCTAACAGTTGTCTTAAAAGTTTAGTAATTGCAGTTGCCCTGAAAAAATATGTCTAAATGCTTCTGTAAAGGGTAATATGAGAGTTATTTTATAAGTAAGTGAAAGCAATATTTGTTTTCTCTCTTTAACTATGCACATTATGTACGCGCTAATTGTTTATTGTTAGGCACGTAAAGAAAGATATTTAAATAATTTGGTACAACAATGGAAGTTTTATAGCATTAATGATAATGTTTATTCGTAGATTGCGTAGATGTATATTTTAGTGGCCATTAAGACTCATTAAATTTTCAAATGAGCATGTGTTGGCAACGTCACGTCACATACACTTTGTTTAATTAGGTAAAAAGTTCAATTTATAAATTAATGAAAAATTGCATTAAATAATGCTTTTAACCTAACGAAACAGTAATACTCGTACAACTAAAATGTTTGAAAAGAAAACAAATATTTAAAGTTTTTTTTCAAATTTATTCTTTGATAAAGTTAAAACGAGCCGGATAAAATTGTTTCATTTAACATTTTCCAAATTAATTTTAAAAACATTTTTTTAAATTTCAGTCTTAAAAAACAGAATTTACAAATACAAAATAAAAATGAGTCTAAACTTCTACATTAATCAGTATAAATATATGTTTCAAACATTGATTAAATCGAGTGGACATTTATTAATCATCAATTGTAATTATTTGGGATAAATTGATTCTATAACAGAAAAGTTATTAAGTTATGTTGTAGCCGTTTGACCGACTCGGTAACAATGAAACACGGAACATGGCTTAAGTTTGATGTTATCAAAACATGTTGGTTTTAGTTTTGTCAAGTTACTCTTATGACGTCAGAGTGGCTGAATGTGACGTGTTAAATTGTCACAGATTAAACCTACTCAAACTGTGTTATCTCTTAAGAAGAGACGCTTATGAACAAATCTTCTTAATGAATTTATATGTATATAACGAGTACGTGATGTAGAAATGTTTTATAATGTTGAACAGTTTTTATCTTTTTACGTAACTTTGACCTTATATTCTTTGACATTACTTTACATTGACACGTTAAATGATTATGTTTAGGAACGTTTTCTTCAATAAGAATAGAAGTGCAACATTTTGTGAGGGTTTATTTTACGCAATATGGACTAATTGCACTTTATGGAACAGAGGTCGGTTCGCTATTTGCAATAACGCTGCCTGTTGTATAACTTGCTTCTATAGCCAACCTTGTAGCAACTTACTATCCAGGAACGTAGAGTTTACTTTATTACTCGTCCTAAACTAACATCGCCGTGTCCCGAAGGGTTTATCTTGTTAAAAGGTTATATGGTATTTCCAATAAGATATAAAGGTGTCCAAATTAGGAATATTATGTTCTACATTATGGCAATTCATTAATAGGCTATATATTTATAGATCGTAAAATTCTACGATTTTATCGTTTATAATTATCAAAGTGTATAAAGTACATTCCCCGTTACTCTTAACTTTTGA
>JBAIZL010000040.1:1698589-1711089 GCA_036971475.1 Prosapia bicincta
CTTTCCAATGCCTCTGCTTCTTGGACATGAGTTAGTCAAACCTTCACCCTCTCCTCCTTCTCTTGTAGCAAGGACCTCTCACACAAAGTTAAACGCTGACGTCTCAAAGGACAAACATATGTGGAACGTTATGAAATGACTTACGTAAGAATATAATTTCCATTTCTAATTCTTCCCACGTATTTATAAGAGATCACTGGTTCTATTAGGTCATTACACATATCTAAGTAACCTACAACAATAAATTCTTTACTAAATATTTAGCTTAGATTGTGAGAAAAAGTAGTAATTAAACAATATTCAACAAGATGCTTGATGTAATCATCTTGAATTCCCTGAATAAACTATAATTAAATGATACTTAACTACGCGAATACGTGAAAGCTTACTTGGTGACACGTTTCGAAATAATCGTACCTTTTACGAAGCAAAGTCTCTACTCAAAAAGAGAAGAGGGTTAGCTTCGTAAAAGGAACGATTGTTTCGAAAAGCGTCAGCAAGTAAGCTCTCACGTATTCACTTAGTTAAGTAAGTATCATTTAATTATATTAATATTTAACCACTAATAATAACTAAATTTGTATAGTTATGCATTGTTGTGTAAGTAGTAGTAAGTGTTGTTATTAAATAGAATGTTCTTTTTGTCTGAAAGTATTTTATACAATTTAAATATTGACAGTGCTGTACATAATTGTAAAAGTAAACATGAGGTAAATAAACGTTTAAAAATCGATTTAGAAGACTTAGATTACAAAAAAAAGTTATGTAAAAAAAATAACCGGTTTTAAATCAACTAATTAGCTGAAATATAATACAGGCTCATTAAAATTAACATTTATAATTGATGTAACAATTAGGATTAGATTTATTATCCTAATTACTGAAGCGAATAAAATTAATTCTAAACACTAATTACATTATGGCTCATTTACTGTGAGTAATTACTGGGGGTGACTCAAGTAAAATCGTTCTCTTTAACGTGAAACTCCTTCTTCAATGAACTCTTTACACGATTACGTAGTTTTAAAAAGGTTTTAATTAGTTTATCTTTAAAAACGAAATAACTGAAATTATGAACAAACTGGGAGACTCGCCATAGAAGTAGTGAATTTAAAAGCTTAAATTTCACCATTCATTGTGTGTTCGGCTCCGCTGATTACACAAAGAGCTTGGTTTCGAACTACAAATATATTCTGCCTCACCTGGAAATAAACTGTTCTCTATTTATGAGGATGTAATGGACTGTAAGAGATAAAACCGACGAACTGTACGCGAGGAGCTCTGGCATGCTTAGATAAATTCCTTCTGAGGCTGGATTTACTGGATGAAGTTGAAGTAATATGTTTTATCAAAGAACATTCGAGTGATTTAGCATTGAAAAATTTATGGTATTTCTTAGCGTTTTTTTATTCTTATATTAATAGGAATTAGTATTTTCAATTTTTTTATTTTTAAAGGCTACATATTCGGAAACGTCTATACTCCAATACCCTTTAGTTAGGTATATATTTGTGTAATAGAAATTCATTGGTTTAAAAGTAGTAGCAATATATTATTCTTACATTTTAAAATTTCAGAATTTAGAAAGAATTTATCAATTTACATACAGTTAGTCCTTATATAGTTGTTTATGTATTACTCCATGAATAAGAAATATTGCACTTAATTCAATTTTCTTTAAATATTGCTGTGTTGAAAAAATATTTTACTTAAATTAAGCAACCTTATGCATTTCCATCATAATTACAAATCATATATATAAAGAACAAAAGTCAAAATACAAATACAAGAATTATATTTGAATTTACAATTGTAAATATATATATCGTTTCTATATATATATATATATATATATATATATATATATATATATATATATATAATATATATATATATATATATATATATATATATATATATAATATATATATAAATATAATATATATATATATATATATATATTATATATATATATATATATATATATATATATATATATATATATATATATATATATATATATATATATATTCTATATATATAGAATTGTAAATTCAAATATAATTCTTGTATTTGTATTTTGACTTTTGTTCTTTATTAATACACAAGAAAACATATTGCGATATTTATATATATATATATATATATATATATATATATATATATATATATATATATATATATATATATATATATTACGAATTTCTTTCCAAAATTTATTTTCAAGATCTCTATTTAATTTAAACAATTATACAACGTAACTTACTATTTATAAAATAGATAACATTATATAAAACATAATAAAAATCAACAAATTATAATTTATTAGGAGTTGTATAAATTGTAAATTTTTATTATGTTTTATATAATGATATGTATTTTATAAATAGCAAGTTATGTTGTATAAATGTTTAATTAAAATTGAGCTCTTGATACGTTTTAGTTTTTAAAAAAGCAAAATTGTCTGTGATCTGTCATTAGCCTATATAGAAAATTAATACTTATTAACAGACATTAAATACAAATATTAGTTATTATATTACGATTTCATACAACTGTATTATTGCCTCCATGAACTACGTCTTAATTGCCTATTTAAGTCGATTGTAGCCTCTAAAGGCGAGTTTTAAACAGTTCATTTGTCTTTAACTTTGGTACACAATGAAAGATATATTTTGGAATATTTTTGTTGTTCATATGCGTATAATTATTTCTCTATTCACAAGCTAAACATTTGTAAATATTTCATTCCGTAAAATCAATATCTGTGCTATATTCTATGTCGTGCATTAAGCGTTAAACCGCTTTGCAAACGACGGCCATATTTACTTTCCTTTGTTTCTGTTTCTGTACTACACAAGTCTCCCGAAAGCACCATAGGTTTAATAAATCCTAGACATGTTACTTTCCTTACGTTGCTACTAAAGTTTTGCTTGGTATACCACATCAATTTATTAAATACTTCAGAATGATTTCTAAATTTATGAAATAAAATAAAATAATGCCTAAATGACAAACAGATTTTTCTATTACAAGTCAAGATATTCCATCCTAAATACTGATGAAATACCTTTAAATTGAACCTAATTCGGTATGTTATTAAAAGTTTAAAGGGTGTTTTACTATACACTTTGCCTTCAACCGAATTATGTTTTCATTCTGGATTCCATTTCTTTGCTTCAGTCTAATTAGTTTAGTAAGACCACCTTACAAGCATGTATACCTTTTCCTACATGGTTCGGCTCACATTTAGATAGTCATTTCCTATTTCCCCTTTATCGTTATCCATGTTGTCATATGTTTCTTTGCAACACGTGACTAATCTAAATGTCCGTTTAAGGTAAACTTTCTAATAATCTTTTCCAACAAACTTATTAATGTATTCTACAACAAAATATACATCACTCTTACACTCTTTTGTGTGCCTTAATTATCTAAAAGTCTTATATTTTTATATCATGATGTATCAAATATCTTCTTACTCCTTTCAGGCAAAAGGTTTTTAATTCAAAAGAAAGAAACTAATTTATACTAATTAAAGAAAAGTTTATACACACACACACACACACACACACACACACACACATATATATATATATATATATATATATATATATATATATATATATCAAACTGATTTCAATGGACTTTATGTCATCGCTGTCAGTAGAAATTTTATCAAATTTTTAAGACAATGTTATAACCATTTTGGAAAAAAGTTATCGTTTTCACTGACGATGTCTTGAAAGTAACCGAAACACGTATATCTTTGTACAATTGTATACAGCTATATAAACACACATGTAGCTATACATACATACATTTTAATACATACATAATAATAAAAAACAACTAATTTTATTCAAATATAGGAATTATTTATTAATTTTTATTAAAAAATTATCGTTGATAAACATTACCAACATCATAAGGAATGTAATGGCGTTGGTACTGTTTATCAGAGAAAACTGTCTTGGACTGTTTGAATAACCTTAGTTGTTTTGATATATATATATATATATATATATATATATATATATATATATATATGTGTGTGTGTGTGTGTGTGTGTGTGTGTGTGTGTGTGTGTGTTTGTGTGTGTGTGTGTGTATGTGGTTGTGTGTGTGTGTGTGTGTGTGTGTGTGTGTTGCAACGTCCCCCCACCTTCTCCTTCTTCTTTTCTCGTTTTTTTTTACTTTTTACTTATCGTAACGTTAATGGTGTTACGTAGTTGTTAATTTTTATTCGCGCCTGCTTATCTCCGTTCCTCTCTCGTGCTCGTGTAGCCTCGAGCGTTCTTAAAATTTGTCTTGTGTTCACCCGTTATTTGCCACGCCTTAACGCAAGCCACAACCCGCTGATGTCTACCTTAAAGCTTGTATGACCCCCCCCCTCATATGGTTAACATGTTTTGCCGGTCTTTAAATAGTCATACTTGTCAGTAAAGTAGTCAGCTGGAAAGAAACAATATTAATATGAACACACAAAGTTTCCAAAGAATCTTACCATCTTAGAAGATCTGCAGGCACAGCTAGGAGACGTGCAAAATATGATCATGTTTAGGATACCTTCTTTAAAGACCCCTGTGTTCTTTAAACATGATCTGCCAGTAGATCTCGTCTCTGGGCTTCAATACAAAAAATCAGCTCATTTTTAAAATACCTCAATAAATTTATAATAAATTTATTCTTAGGAGAGAACTCGTTTGAAGAAACATTAGGCTCTGAATTATATATATATATATATATTAATTAATGAAATTTAATTAAAATTGTGATTTGATTTAATAATCATTATTTATTAGTTGGAAAAAACTAAAAGTTTTTTGTTGTTCAACACAAGATAAATTTAAATAGCAAAAGTTTTTATAACACATTTAATTACTTGTTTTTAAAAATAAAAATAAATATATTTACAACTAAAATACATTTGACTTCTCTTTACTATATCTTAGTCTTCCTTATAATCACAAATAATTGTTTAAATGTTTCTTATATTTTATATATTTAATTTCTACATTTTATATATAATCCATTAATTACATTTACATATGTAAACAAAAAATCTTTCCTAATTTAACATAATAAAATTTTTATCCTTTGACTTTAAGATTGAATTGGTAAATTTTACATTTTATAACAAATAATTTTAAAATTTGTATAATTCTATAAATCTGGTCTTCCTGAAAATGATTGGCTTATGGCTAAAACCACTTTGTGAATTTAATATTTATTATTCATTACGTAAGCATTTTTATCATACAAATTATTTTTACTGTATTTATTATTTATTTAAAATTTCTACTTACAGTGAAGTCATTGTTTAATTTTTATTGAAAATTTTGAATCTAATATTTTTAACTTACTAAATTTGACGTTATTTTTTATACAATAGAGAAAATGACTTGCCAAGAATTTCCCTGCCGGTTCTAGAGTCCTCTAGTCTTGATTCCGGGTCCCTGGACACTGGAAGTAGACATCCCTGGTAAGTCAATAGAAGTCTTTCTCCATTCTCCTGATCTTCACGTCCCGGAGTCTGAGTCAAAAGCCCTCGTTCGTGGATCGAATTAGACGACAGAAACGTGACTGTTTGCTTCCATCTGGCATATGGTTGTCCTAGGCGCGAATCGGCATAGCGACCGTTAGCACCTCGTATTAAAAATGTTTCACAGACTGCCTTAGAGGTCCTTAAGTTCCTGTATTTAATGCGGCTATGTAACCTTTAGCCACCCACTCTTAGCTCCTCGCTATATCCGTGCTTTTGTCTTGTACGGGCGGGCTGGACATCGAATTCGAATAAACCTGCATAATTCTTTTATCGGTTTTGGAACACTGAAAAATGTCTATTTCCTTGAAATGGCTGTAACGTTTTTGTTATTTTAGTTTTTTAGATTAGGTTTTCACTATTGTTCATTTTGGATTTTGCTGGTCATTTTAAAATGTCAGTGATAGTTCATCGTGGCCTAGTTCTCAAGTTAGCATTTTTCGGCACGTGGAAATTTTTCACTGCAATCCCGTTTGTCAAATTCAGTTAGTTATTACAGTTTTATTTTAATTTTTAATTTGTCTTGATAATAATTAATCAAGATTTGACTGGCTTCTTCACTCTTTACGTTTCATTATACAATAAATTAAAACCTTATTATTTAATTATTAAATTTGTTACTCAAAAATTTGAAATTATTAGTTTCTCAACTTGAGCGGATATTTTGACCGTCACAGTGTGTATATGTGTATGTGTGTGTGTGTGTGTGTGTGTGTGTGTGTGTGTGTGTGTGTGTGTGTGTGTGTGTGTGTGTGTGTGTGTGTGTGTGTGTGTGTGTGTGTGTGTGTGTGTGTGTGTGTGTGTGTGTGTGTGTGTGTGTGTGTGTGTGTGTGTGTGTGTGTGTGTGTGTGTGTGTGTGTGTGTGTGTGTGTGTGTGTGTGTGTGTATGTAGGTGTGTGTGTGTGTGTGTGTGTGTGTGTTTTCTGGTCTGGTAATCAAAATAACTGAGGATATTGAAATACAAAAAATATTTATTAATTTTGTTATTCAAATAGGAATACAATTCTTAAATAATAATAATAATATTGTATAATAAATAACTCTTGTACTTGAAGATTATCATTTCTTTTGATATATATATTTGTAGATTATGCAACACTGTTTTCTTGTATACACTTATCACATTCACTTATGTACTTAAACAAGAATCTTTTATGCGTATGCCCGACTTTTATGGGTATTTATGCGTATGCCCGAGGATGGAGACACTAACCAGTCTTTGAAAGTACTCGCATAAATACCAAGTATGATTCTTGTTTAAGTACATAAGTGAATGTGATATATATATATATATATATATATATATATATATATATATATATATGTATGTATATATGTATGAATGTATTTTTGTACATATATAAATATCGGAATGTATAACTAGTATCATTACACATATGATAATATTTTAATACTCAAAATATTTTTTAAATTTTAATGAAGTCTTTTATTTATTTCATACTCTGCCACTTCAGAGCGTCCCGGCAAATTAAGATGTTAAGTAAATCCGTGAGATGAATGTTAGGTATGTAATCAGTGAAAGTTTGGTTTGTAAATTATAATTCTCGTTTTATAATGTGTATTTAGATTTACCGAGGTTTACGTCTTTTTTATTGAACATAGTCTAAAAAATAAATGTTTTCATGAGTTGTGTTCGTTTTGCAATTAAATAACTGTAATGTTAAGCTCGCGAGTTTTTGAAATACTTAAACTAATAAAGAAATGTTTTCCGTTGATTTCCGAATATATTTTAACGATTTTCGTTATCATTTTTCTGTTTTTCCTTGCCACTTTTAATGCAACAAACATTTCCTTCCGGTTTTCAAATACCATAACAATGCTTTAGATATCAAAAAGGTTTTATTAATACCTATTTAATATATTTAAAAAATAATATTCTTAGTTTTTCACCAATAAATGGAACTTTCTTACCGAGTTCTAAAACCGATGCTGTGTAGGAACATATGGATTTAGGGTTCACTTTACGTCACGAAAGAAACGATCAGATGTAAAGTCAAAACTTCGTAACAGTCTACAACTCTAAACAACTTTCCAAGTTTCTCATTTGCAATAAAGTAACCTAAGTTGGATACCAAAGCCCTCGCAGACATTTCAACGCTATGAATTCACACGAGGTATTTTCTATTGTCGACAAGTTTATCGCAACTAATAAAACTAGCGTGTCTTCTACTTTTAGTACAGCTATAATTTTCAAATTTTCAAGCCATGCTTTCCCCTGTTTTATTTTCGTGGATTTAATTTATCTCTGATATTCTCACATCAAGTTTAGTGCATTCGATCTACCAATGACAAAGATTCTCTTCAAGAGATGACTAACTGAATCGTACAAGATTCAAAGAAGGTTGTGTGGTAACTCTAAGCTTCAGGGGCTGGTATTATCCAAGGACTTATGTTTACAGGATTAGTCTATATAGAGGCTGGAACAGAACCAAGGACTTATGTTTACAGGATTAGTCTATATAGAGGCTGGAACAGAACCAAGGACTTATGTTTACAGGATTAATCTATATAGAGGCTGGAACAGAACCAAGGACTTATGTTTACAGGATTAGTCTATATAGAGGCTGGAACAGAACCAAGGACTTATGTTTACAGGATTAATCTATATAGAGGCTGGAACAGAACCAAGGACTTATGTTTACAGGATTAGTCTATATAGAGGCTGGAACAGAACCAAGGACTTATGTTTACAGGATTAGTCTATATAGAGGCTGGAACAGAACCAAGGACTTATGTTTACAGGATTAATCTATATAGAGGCTGGAACAGAACCAAGGACTTATGTTTACAGGATTAGTCTATATAGAGGCTGGAACAGAACCAAGGACTTATGTTTACAGGATTAGTCTATATAGAGGCTGGAACAGAACCAAGGACTTATGTTTACAGGATTAGTCTATATAGAGGCTGGAACAGAACCAAACAAGCCGTTGACTCTTCTTGGGATAAACTCCAAGAGTTCTGATAAGAATTAATGAATATTATTACAATAGAAATATTGGAAACAGCCACAATACCTCAAAAATAATAAAAAAAACAACTGATAATATAAGTTACCTAAGACTAAACCATTACGTACATTTCGATAACAATGTCATCATCATCAGAGGGTCTTAATATAAAATTACAATCTAGAAAACTATAAATAGAGGTCAGTATAGTTTGCAACTTATTGTTTATGGCCATAAGGGTTTAATCTTAGGTAACTTGTACTAACGGTAATTTTTGAATATTTTTGTGGTATTTGGGCTGTTTCTAATATATTTACTGTAATATATTGTGCCACTGTGGTCTTGATATTGTATACAGAATATTATTTAAATAGTTAAGAAGTTGAGTTTCATCTTGTACTGTTTGAAAATGAGTTATTTTAGAAAACATAGGTGACTTTATTGTTGTCGCCTTTTTCCAAGCAACTGCACACCACTGTCAGGTATCAATGTATCTCTCAAGTCTTGAGACGTGTCGTATATATATGATACTTCTGGATAATATAACAATGGATAGTTCAGTTACATTTTATTTATGGTTGCGAATAACTCAGTAGGTATATTAATGTTATCACACAGGTTTTCTGTTAGTTTCGACATACTTCAAAAGTTAATCTACCAAAATTATTCCCTTATACCCAGACGTTTACCATTGATTGATTTAGTTTTATATTACGCAGATACACAGCATTTTTGTAAAGTAAAATAATAATTACGGCCAAAAAATACGCGAGTTGAGGTTTAAGCCTTGTTATAAGATTAAACCCCATGTAGGAGGGTATTTTTGTTTGAAGCGCCTTCCTAAATTTGTTGCTTCCACCACAGGTAATGAGGCTCATTTATTTCCTAGCCTCAGAAATTAGACCGGAGGAAGGGTTTACCTTTTAGTTGGTTGCTGTCGTCCAACATATAACTCTGGCAATGTAATCTTTAAAAATTGTCGAACTACATATAACTACTATAGTATGAACGATAATTAAATTTAATTAAAATTTAAAAAAAGTAATAAATTAATTAAATTTCTCAACGGTTAACGGATTAAAAGCATTTTTCACGAAATTATAATTTACAGGACCTCAACAACAGTATTTGCCAGACTTAAGCTCAAGAAGTAATTGTCAAATCATGGAATGTTTTTGATTTTTTAATAGATAACTAAATAAGATCAATAATTTAACTGTCGTTAGAAACATTGCAAACGTAAAAAATAATTTTAAAATGTTACCATGAAAAAAAAGGAATCTACTAATCTCAGTGGAACAAATCGTTTTCGTAGAGTAAAATGTAAACTCGATTCCGTTATGAAACACGGAATTACTTGCAAGTTCTACGGATTAATTCAAAAGGTTTTAGTTCTCATTTAGTTCGTGTCAGGGGACAGAGGTCAGCTTGTCCAGTCTCCGTTAGGCTTTGAAGGTTTGAGGAAACATTCAAATTACAACGTCAAACCCTGTGACTAACAATTAGTGACTACAGATTTAGAAATCTTTTTACTCGTATATCACTTGTAAGACTGAACCCAGTGCCGGGCGCTACAATGATACCACCATTACAGAAACAAAATGTTTGTACAGAGGAAGGGAGATTATTTACAAGTATCGCCCGCTATCGATTATTTTTAAAAAATGTAGAATTTAGTAAACCTAACGTAAAATCTTGTGCATGGTTACAAACTAATGTAAGTAGTTTAAGGACAGATTGCTGGAGGTATTGCCCAACTCCTGATATCCTGAGCCTATATTTTATATTTAACAAAACCGAACCAAAACTAACTTAAATTTCTTTATGGTGGTAAAATAAATATGGCGACAAAAAAACATTGTTTTTGAATTATTTTAAATTGTTATGTTCTTAAGATGTTTCAGTTTCAAGCGGTTTGTTTTCTTAAGCTGAACTCATTAACAGCCCAAAAATATACAATTGAATATACAATGAATGTACAAAGGAATATACAATGAATGTACAAAGGAATATACAATGAATGTACAAAGGAATATACAATGAATGTACAAATGAATATACAATGAATGTACAAATGAATATACAATGAATGTACAAAGGAATATACAATGAATGTACAAATGAATATACAATGAATGTACAAGGAATGTACAATGAATGTACAAAGGAATATACAATGAATGTACAAATGAATATACAATGAATGTACAAAGGAATATACAATGAATGTACAAAGGAATATACAATGAATGTACAAAGGAATATACAATGAATGTACAAAGGAATATACAATGAATGTACAAAGGAATATACAATGAATGTACAAATGAATATACAATGAATGTACAAATGAATATACAATGAATGTACAAATGAATATACAATGAATGTACAAAGGAATATACAATGAATGTACAAATGAATATACAATGAATGTACAAATGAATATACAATGAATGTACAAAGGAATATACAATGAATGTACAAATGAATATACAATGAATGTACAAGGAATGTACAATGAATGTACAAAGGAATATACAATGAATGTACAAATGAATATACAATGAATGTACAAAGGAATATACAATGAATGTACAAAGGAATATACAATGAATGTACAAAGGAATATACAATGAATGTACAAAGGAATATACAATGAATGTACAAAGGAATATACAATGAATGTACAAAGGAATATACAATGAATGTACAAATGAATATACAATGAATGTACAAATGAATATACAATGAATGTACAAATGAATATACAATGAATGTACAAATGAATATACAATGAATGTACAAATGAATATACAATGAATGTACAAATGAATATACAATGAATGTACAAAGGAATATACAATGAATGTACAAAGGAATATACAATGAATGTACAAAGGAATTTACAATGAATGTACAAATGAATATACAATGAATGTACAAAGGAATATACAATGAATGTACAAAGGAATATACAATGAATGTACAAATGAATATACAATGAATGTACAAAGGAATATACAATGAATGTACAAAGGAATATACAATGAATGTACAATTGAATATACAATGAATGTACAAAGGAATATACAATGAATGTACAAATGAATATACAATGAATGTACAAATGAATATACAATGAATGTACAAAGGAATATACAATGAATGTACAAAGGAATATACAATGAATGTACAAATGAATATACAATTGAGAGGAGAGGCGTGTAGAGCAGCGGTGTTATTTCGAGGTTTAACAATTTTTCTATACTGAATAAATAACGGCTAAAAATTAAACGTCTTTTCATATTTTAAACGATGAAATAAAGTAAACATTTAAGAATGACTTATTCATCTTTAGAAAAAGCAACGCATATCTTGTTAAACTGATGTTAATAGAATCAAGTACACTATATTATATAAATTACAATAATATACTAATCTTCATTGCTGTTGGGGATATATACAGGGAATACATTTGAGTAGAGACTTCTGCCTTTCCTAAAGTTATCTCTTCTGTTGACGCGTTTTTGAGTGACTTGAACATTTCAAAATCTTACTGCTTCACGAATCGTAAGAGTACCATTTAAGTTTTGGAAATGGAGTCACTTCAAAACGCGTCACCAGAAAAGGTAGAACTCTGTACTCATATATATATATATATATATATATATATATATATATATATATATATATATATATATATATATATATATATATTAAATATGGTAATATGTTTTCTTGTAATATAGTTAATAAATTAAAAATATTTCAAAAACAAGAATACTTTTAATGAATATATTTATTCAAAGATTTTCGCCGATAAAATAGTATCAGCATCTTCAGGAAAATAATTATCTAATAAAATACTTTTACAAAATTTTGTAAAAGTATTTTATTAGATAAATATTTTCCTGAAGATGCTGATACTATTTTATCGGCGAAAAGCTTTGATTAAATATATTCATTAAAAGTATTCTTGTT
>JBAIZL010000040.1:1716089-1721089 GCA_036971475.1 Prosapia bicincta
TTTATGTTTACAAGGAACATTTTTGCATTTGTGTTTACGCTCACAAGCTTGTCCATTATACAACGATAAGCTGTTGTTGTGCGAGTCAAGTTTCATTTAATAAATACAGCGAGAATGTTTCGAGGGTTAGTTAACAATCTCCATTAGGCTAATAGTACATATACTAGACTAGAGAAACAAATAATATAAATATGGCCTACTGTAAATGCCATTTTAATACAGTAAACAGTTGTAGAATGAAATGACTCATTAGATTGTTAGTTTGTTTAGAAAAGTGTTTAAATAAACAGCTTAACACCAAAATAATAACAGAGGAATATAGTTATCTGTAAGTAAGTCTAATACGGACCTCATTTATTAAAATCAACGTCGATAAACTAATACACTTTGTTAAAAATGTTTGCAACGTATTCATCGTAGTGAAAAACACAATGATTTATTATAGTTATAATTATTATTATCATAAACCATAAGTATATACTATTTATAGTATATTATATATATATATATATATGTGTGTGTATATATCTGTATATATATATATATATATATATATATATATATATATATATGTGTGTGTGTATATATATCTGTGTATATATATATATATATGTATATATCTGTATATATATATATATATATATATATATATATATGTGTGTGTGTATATATCTGTATATATATATATATATGTGTGTGTGTGTGTGTGTGTATATCTGTATATATATATATATAATATATATATATATATATATATATATATATATATATATATATATATATATATATATATGTATATATCTGTATATATATATATATATATATATATATATATATATGCATATATATATATGTATATATATATATATATATATATATATATATATATATATATATATATATATATATATATATATACTATCAATTTAGATTCTTTTATTAGCTCACACTCTCCTGATATTTATCTTGTACAAATTTTCAATCGTTTACTAAAAATGTTTTCATTCATCAAATTAAGTTGAAATACATTTTTGTAACTTGTAGTGGATTGATGTTAATATAGTTTTTCAAATAATTATTTAACAATTTAAATTTAAAAAAAACTAATATCTTGGTAGGATTCGAACCTAATGACTACAAGTTTGAAATCCAGGACAGTGGTACTAAGCCAACTTTCCCATTGTTAGAAATATATTACCTATAGTTGTACATGAAATTGTAACAAAAAGTTACCTTGTAATATTGAAGCAATAAGAGAGAGGGATAGAATGCGAAATTATAGATCACCACCAGCTTCATAAAATAGAAAAGAGAAAAGCAGGTAAATAGTATCAATATTTTTCATTCGTTTACTTTTTAAATAGTTAAATATCTTACTCTTATTTATTTTCAATCTTGAAGTTTCGTGCGAGCGCAGGAAATAATTATATAATAACCAAAATCAACGCCCGCACAATAGTTTGTTATTTAATAACAAAGGCACATCCTCAGTTAATATAAATGAAACAACTTACAAACTCGTAAGTATATCATACAGACTTTGAAGAATAAAATATTCATTATTGGTTAGAACTCGTTTTTATATAATTACTTTAGTCTAGGGAATATACATTTATAATTTCTTTTAGTTCATAATTATTACAAAAGTAAGTAATTTAATTAAAAAACTTTGCTGCAACTTAAACAATTTATTGTTACAATTTGTGTTAGTAAAAATCTATTAATAAACTTATCTACTTTCGTTATTATGAAATCCACAAATTGAGACAAAGAATTTGTTAACAAACTATTTAAAATGTCCTTTCGTTCTCATAATTATATTTGTTAATAAATAATAAACATCAATTTATAACATAAGTACATAAAAAGAAAACAACTAAAATCGTAGGCAAATAAACAACTGGGTTGTTTTAAAAGTAACATGTCATTACTAAACTAACTAAAACTATATATAGTGTAATAAAATGACTGTAGAGTAGATTTTATATCAGTAGTAGGCTATTAATCGAGGTTAAGGAACGGGGGTTCCACATCTAATCAGCTGATCGGGATAAGTAGTTCATACACTGCTACGGGACTCTCGAACCGCCTGGATGTACAAAATAAACACTGCAGTGAGCTAATACCTTGATGTTACTGTAATTATTATTGGTTTTATAAAATGTCACGTAACAATGCCTCTTTTGCGTCAGCTAATTAACTGTTCTTTAATGCAAACTATGAGGTTTAATTTAAAATTGAGATAAACAGATGGTAATTAATAATCAACTAACTACGAAAACAACGCAACCACGGTTTAGATAATACCGACAAACTTTAAAATCTTACAGTAAAACTATAAACAAACTATTTTTTGATTTCTGGTATGAGTTTATTCTTATTTAGGTTTCGAAAGTTTTAAATATATAAAGTTTACATCAAGTTTTTCTTTTAACTGAAAAATATTTTCACTTTCCAAAATAATGTAGCTAGACCTAAGTTATTATGAACTATAATAACGTTATTGCAATATATATTTTAAACTGCATTATTAATTTATTATAAAATATATTAATAAATTATAATGAATACTGATCATAATGATATAAAATTAATAATGTATTATAATATATATTTCTAAATTATAACGATTACTGAAGGATATAAAGCTATATTAATAAATTATAACGAATGCTGATCATAATGATATGAAATTAATAATGTATTATAATATATATTTCTAAATTATAACGATTACTGAAGGATATAAAGCTATATTAATAAATTATAACGAATGCTGATCATAATGATATGAAATTAATAATGTATTATAATATATATTTCTAAATTATAACGATTACTGAAGGATATAAAGCTATATTAATAAATTATAACGAATGCTGATCATAATGATATGAAATTAATAATGTATTATAATATATATTTCTAAATTATAACGATTACTGAAGGATATAAAGCTATATTAATAAATTATAACGAATGCTGATCATAATGATATAAAATTAATAATGTATTATAATATATATTTCTAAATTATAACGATTACTGAAGGATATAAAGCTATATTAATAAATTATAACGAATGCTGATCATAATGATATAAAATTAATAATGTATTATAATATATATTTCTAAATTATAACGATTACTGAAGGATATAAAGCTATATTAATAAATTATAACGAATGCTGATCATAATGATATAAAATTAATAATGTATTATAATATATATTTCTAAATTATAACGATTACTGAAGGATATAAAGCTATATTAATAAATTATAACGAATGCTGATCATAATGATATAAAATTAATAATGTATTATAATATATATTTCTAAATTATAACGATTACTGAAGGATATAAAGCTATATTAATAAATTTATTTATCAAACTGTAATTACATCATTTAATTATAAATTGATTTAAAAATAAATAAATATTATCACATAGTTATTAAATATGCGAAGTATAATAAATATATTTAGGCTCCACAGGAGGATTTCTTGCATTTCAAAAGGGAAACGCAAAGAAGTTACAAACAAAGAAACATACAGAGAAAAAGTTTTCCTAGTGACAAACAAATGCTACGCCATGACATTTTACGGTTGAAATGCAGTACTCCGGCACTATACGATATTTTGGGAAATTGATATCCACAAGAATTTTTTTTAAATTGAAGTAGGAAAGTTACTTTTTTTCAATTTAAAGTAGGGTAATAAATTCAGCGCGGATGTAGAAGTTGTGATTTGGCGCGGAGTGATACTTACGTCACAGTGCTGCGCATAAGGTTGTACGCATTGTCCGCGGTACGTCACGCAACCTTACGTGTGTAGATATTTGAGAAACAACTTCTCCAGTTAGGATAGATTTGGTTTTAAATTTATACAATACTGTATACCTATATTAAAATTTACCGAAAAAGTGTCAAGTCGGGTTAGGTTTGGTTTTAATTTTATACATTGAAATTCAGTTGTAAAATCACGAAGCATTTTTATAACTCTGCGCCTATTCACAACTTCGCCTAATTTTTATACATATATTTAAATATACTTATAAAGTCTCCAGTTAGGATAGATTTGGTTTTAAATTTATACAATACTGTATACCTATATTAAAATTTACCGAAAAAGTGTCAAGTCAGGTTAGATTTGATTTTAATTTTATACATTGAAATGCAGTTGTAACATCACGAAGCATTTGTATCACTCCGCACCTTTTCACAACTTCTACATCCGCGCTGAATATTTTACGCTACTTTAAATTGAAAAAAAAGTAACTTTCCGAGGTCAATTTAAAAAAAATTTTTGTGGATATCGTCCTATTTGTGGTGTTAAACCATTTCCCAAAATATCGTATGGCGCCGAGCTTCTGCATTTTTACCCATTTTACATTATAGGGTTTTAAAAAGCGGGTTAGGTAAATGGAACCCTCATATTGTACTCATTGTCGAAGGCTCACCTAATTTTATTTGTTTTTGACATAACCTCACAAGCTAAGCTCAAAGAATAATTGGTACAAACATAGTATATTTTTAAACTTTCAACTAGTTTTTAATATATACAACTAAACATAAGGCTTTCTCCCCAACTATAACCATAGAACGCTGGTATTTGAACTCTTAAAATATAAATTCACACATTACTCTTTCTTTTTGTAACTCATTGCTCAGGTTTTTATAACGGTTACTTATTGTTGATATTCTTTAGCTCAACGATAAATAGTAACTACCCGATGCGAACTAAAAGAGTGTCCATTTTGTTTAGAAGACATTTTCCATTTTATTCACACATATAAGCTAAGTATAATTATGTTTTAAACTTTTTAAAAAATCATAAATTATTGTTTAGATGAACTGAAGATATTTTAAGCGTTTGTTAAAAATCCAACTAATGTTTAAAAGTGTATGTATCAGAGAAATGGTAACAAAGAACTGAAACCAGAGTTGAAGAATTGTTGCAGAGTATATTATTCTTGTATAAGGATCGATAGGGTTAAA